>JADLZK010013224.1:0-77949 GCA_015847255.1 Hyparrhenia diplandra | reverse complement strand
TGTCGTGGGTCTAATACCACCGCCACAAAGAATGGTGGCTAGTGCGGATCTCGAATGGCCTAGCTCGAGACAATGACACAGATTTTGATACTGCTCAGCAAAGTCGGGGCTCTAGTCCAAAGGTGTTCACTATCCGAGCTCTGCTCGCACGGGGTAAGCGCATGCTTGAGTTTTAGGGAGCGGGCCCCAAGTCTCTATGATTGATTGAGGCCAATATGAGAGTGAGGATGCGGATTTGAGAAGAACCGTGCGTTGTTCTTCTTCTTTTTTGTTGCCCCAATCCGAAGACCCTACCCCTCCTTTTTATAGTAGCAAGGGGGATAGAACATATGAGAGCTCTCCGAAGTTGGGGCGGGGTAGGTGGAACAATATGATACTTTAATCGTCAAAGAAAAGAACTCTTCGAAAGCTTTCGTGGGTTGGCCAATAGCTACCTCGAGTTTCTACGCCTTGGATGCCGAGAACCGGTCGCCGCCGTACATGGCGGCCGGGGCATGGGCGGTGGTCATCGCCGCCTCGTCCTGACCGTAGTTGGAAGTCGTCCCTTCGGTATGGGGGTGCCCATGTTGCCGACGATGGCGCATGGGTAGTGTGCGCCTCCCTGGCCATGATGGCGGAGTTGCCGAGTTGACAGATATCGACGTATCGAGCTTTCTGATCGAGCTCTTTGGCTGGCCGTGGCCCTCTTGAGCTCTTGACGGCCTTGGATGCCAAAATTGGTCGCCGCCGCACGCCAATCCCGGCCCGTGTGGCGGTAAAGGGTCACACCGACCCCAATCGTGGTTGGAATCGGGTCCCGCCGGCGCGGGGGTGCCCATGCCGTGGATGAGGTACGCGCATCGCCGCCCGCACTCGCTGCATCGTGGACGCACCGTTGGAGTCATCGGGCATGGGCGGCGACATGACGGGCCGCTCTTTCCGCCATCGTGCCTCCGCATGGCCACAGTGCTCGCCAGGGAGTGGTTGGCCAACTCCTGACTTGCAGCCTTTCCGCGTGACGCCGGGGACGAGTCAGATCTGCTTGTTGAGCGGTTCGCCGAGCCTCGAGCTCGAGCGACCTGAGAGGTCGCCTGGAGAGCTCTAGCGCACAAACTTGAAGGGGCCGCCCCGTGCGAAGCGGAAAGAGGTCTCGCCGAGAGCCTCGAGTACGCATTCGAAAAGGTCGACGACGGAGACCTCGAGCGAGGCTTAAAGAGGGTCTCGGCTAGAAAGAGCTCGCGGCGCCGTATAATTCGCTTCCGCCGTAGGCAGCAATCATGGGTGGAGGAGAGGTCCTTATTAGAATCCTCCCGAGACATGATGTCGAGGGTCTTGATTGACCTGATTGTCATCCAAAATATTGATCCCCCACGCAGCCCCTCGAGCATTTGAGAGAGAGAGGAGATCTCTCAAATGCTCCCGCTTACGCCACTTGGAGTGGGTTCGTAGTCATGTTTTGGTCGTGGGTGCGCGAAGCGCACCCGGGCCGGGTGTAGCCTCCCCAGGCCCGGAGAGCCGTGAGCCTCAAGGAGGCTTTTTTTGTGTTGTTGTGAGGAGCCCCTTGACCTGTTGGTCTTCAGAGGTCGTCGATCCCTCGAGCTCGCCCGGACGGGGCCGGGCCGACGACTGAGGTATGGGTGCTCGCATCCGCTACTGCCGAAGTCCTCAAAGACGGAGAGCCCGGCCAGCTCTCCCTAGTGGGATTTTCCAATGAGCCGGGTTTCGGGTCGCGGCGGGCGCCTTGTGACGTTGCCTTGGGGAACCGGGTGTAAAACGCCGCCTCGCCGCTTTTGTTTTATCGGTGGTTAATGCGGGCGCCATAAGCCCCCGCGATTGGTCGCAGCTACGAAGTCGCCACATGCATGACGGTTCCCGCGACCGTGCATCGCGGGGTGGATCGGGGGGAAGCGCTGCCGGCGCCCCCCGCGGGGGAGGTGAACCGCCGCGCCCGCTATAAATACAATGGCTCGGTCGTGGAGGTGGCATTCGCCTTCTTCCCCCACTCTTTTCCTCCCTCCCTCGGAGCCACCCTTCGCTCGACCCGGATGGAGGGTCAAGGGATCTTCGACGCTGAGGCCCGGGAGGAGGAAGCCGACGCCAGCCAGAGGGGGGATTCGCCTTCCCTGCAGCAACATGCGTCGGGCGGCCGATCCCAGCCCCGCCCGGGGCCATGCTCTTCTCCGCTGGCCGCCGGGCCGCCTCCGCCTCGCCGGGAGGCGGTGATCGCTGAAGCCTCGCCCGACTCGCCGCGCCGCGGTCGTGGAGATGTGAGGGCGGCGCCATCGACACCTTTGGAGCAGAGTTTGCGATGCGCGCGCATTCAAGGCGAGATGCCGATCGCCGCCGCAGTGAGCCGCCTCCCCTTCCTCGCTTGGTCTTTTGAGTTGATGTCCGCCGCCGATCCTCCTCGTAATTCCGCCGCAGTTACCCGAAGAGGCGGATCGCTACGGGAGCGCTTCCCGAAGTTGCCGCCGCGGCGCCCGCCGCGGAGCGGTGACGGCTCGCGAGTGGCGTGCCGGGCGATCGGGCGCCGACCTGGCGGGGATCCGTGGGTTTTGGCGGATGGAGACTCTGGGCGAGCCTTGGTGCCGACGCCGAGGAGTTCGAGGTCACCGCTGGAGGCGGGGCCAACATCGACGCCGACGCCCGGCCGGGTGAAGAGTAGCCCGCCGAGTCCGCAGGCGGGCGGCGGCTTCCTGGCCCCGGGCGAGGTCTTCGCCACCAAGCCAAGCTCGACAAGGACCGCAAGGGCGAAGGTGAACGGCTCCACCGCTAACGGGGCATCCACCCCTCCAAGGTCATCGCCACCAAGCTCGAGCTCGACAAGGACCGCAAGACGCCGACCAGCAGCTTTCATGAGCTCGTGAGGCCGCAGGACGCCGTCGCCGTGGAAGCCAAGTTGTAGATAGGACCTCTTCGCACTTTTTCGCTTTTGTAGTTTTTATCGGGTTCATGCACTCGTGCCTATATGTATGTATGCTTTTATGAACAATGAAAGCGTATGGGTTAGGTACCACTTTTGTCCTCAGATGGCCGAGGTCTCGACCGTAGTTAGCCGGCGAGGTCTCGAGCTCTGTTGGGCGAGGCTGGGCCCAGGTTGTGACGAAGCGTGGGACAATCTTGTCGATAGTGTTCCCGAGTCCTGCACACCCTAAGACGGGAGGGGCTCGGCTTAGTTCGACGCGTCTTTCGCCGTTTTGACTTTGTCTGAGTAGCGTGTCTCTCCCTTTGCTTGCCTTTGCGCCACTGATGCCTCGGTGATCCCCGCAGTGTGCTCGAGCGAACCTCGCGGTGTAGTCCCCGAGGCCCGCGAGGGCAGAGGTCCGCGTGGAGGCTTTTATAGAGCTATCGTGTGTTCCGCTTTCCGTTTATAGCACGAGGCCGTAAAGGGGTGAGCTCGACTTGGTTTTACCTCGTTAGCCAAACCGAAAAGCGGTGAGTTGATAGCGGTGGTCCGGGGAGGTCAAGCTCGAGCTCGCTTCGATGTGGTCACCACACCGACCTCCATATTCCAAAGGCGCGACTTTTTACGGCTCTCCGGCTCGCTCAAGAGCCCGTGGACTCGTGTCCCCTCGCTCGTGGAGGATAACTCAAGTCGCTTTTTGTTTCCTTTGGCAACCCGAACACGCTTAGCGAAAGCCCTCGAAGTTCGCTCGAATTCTGGCAAGAGCCGGCCGGTGCTGCTTTGCCTTAGCGCCCCTCACTGTAAGCGGTGCTGGCTTTTAATCGTCAGAGCCCTTGTGTCGGCCGGCCTTAGAACCCTAGGGACGGCGAGCTCGTATCGCTCTATCGCCGAGCTCGAAGATTTTCAGCCGGCAGGTCGAGCTCTCTGGCGCCCCCGCCCGCTGAAAAATAGCCGTTGGGATTTTTACCGTTGGAATTTTTCCGCTGGTCGGGAGTTATCCCATTAATGCCGCGTCGCCGACTCGCCGGGATGGCGACCGTGGGTTGTTGTGGCGATAGCCGCTATGCGCTGACGCGACGCGGCGTGGCCCCACCCCCCGACGGTTCCTTCCTAACAAGATCCGTCGCACCCGGGGCCTTATAAATAGGCGGAGATCGGGGCGGATTCACCTTTCTTCCCTTCCTTCTACGTAAAGCCAAAGAGCGGAGAGAGAAAAAAGAGATAGAAAGAGAGAGAGGAGGGACATACTTCTTTGCTCGTATCTACTTCTCTCCCTGTTCGCCCAAAGGATCCGCCTCGCGAGCGCAAGATGGGGACATGGCATCGTTCGACGGCCACCAAGCGGCAGTCGCGGAGCTCGGCTGCCTGTCCACGGCTCCCCGCATCGGCGACGGAGGCCGGCGAGTGATCCTCCCGCCGCCGCCGCACGAAGTTCCCGATCCGCCGGCTGGGTACGTGGTGTCGCTCGCGGGCCTTCCACGAAGCGCGGCCCCCGTCCCACGACGATTTCTTCCCGCCCCGCTGTGGTACTGGGCGTGGAGCTCCAAAGACCTGACGGCAATGAACGGCATCCCGCTGTTTTCGGCGTTCACGATGCGAGGGATGGATGGTTGGGGATTCCCCCCAACCGGAGCTCTTCCCGGCACTTTCGTCTATGCCAAGATCCGTGGCTTGAAGGGCGGCGACGGAGGTCCCGGGGGTGCGGCTCGATTGCCTGGCGTCCGCGATCCGGGGCCTGCGCGGTGGGAAGGTCCGCGAGTTCTTTTCCAAGGGCGACTTCCGACCAAAACCCCGGTGGAGGGAGGAGTGGTTCTACCTTAAGAACGACCCCGACCATCCTCCGCCGGGCACACCGGGAAGACGTTCGACACCGCAAGCAAACGGGGCGTGAGGGTCCGCGACGATCACGCCCCCGGGCGTGGAGGCCGTGGCGTTGAAGACGGCGCTCCGCGACGCGGTCCGACAAGAACCATATCATCGAGGCCCTGCTCGCGTGAAGGCGCCGGTGCCGCCCCAACGACGACGCCTTTCGGCTCGGGAGATGAAGCCGGAGCTCGCGCCGTTCGTGGGGGACGGCGAACGGCCCGCCGGCATGCCGAACGTGGAATGGTGGATAACTCGGCCGACGCAGACGGTGCGAGGGCCCCGGAGCCTCCCAAGTTCCCCTCGACGCGATACGCTGGCGCGGTAAGAGCTCGCACTTCTGTTTGTTCGAGGTTGCCCACTTATCGCTTTGAGTTCCGCAGGATGAGCTTGTGTTTTTGCGGGTTGGCGGGTGAAGTCATTTGGTTCGGGCCCTCCCTCCCACGAAGCGACGCCGGAGAGGCCGACCGAGCCCCGAGAAAGCAGCTCGTCGAGCGGCGGCGCAGGCGAGGGAGGAGGAAGGCGACCGGCAGCCAGGTCCCCTCCGTCGTCCGCGAGGCCCGTAGCCGAGGAGATCGGGACCCATCGGGCTCCCGAGCTTGATGTCGAAGGCCACGCCAAGGTCGAGGAGGAGTCGGGCGCCCCAGCCTCGCGGCGCGGTGCTCGGCCGCCCGGACTGAGGGCGGGTTCCTCGGGCGGTCGACCCGGGGGGTCGCGTGCCGAAGCCACCGCTCGGGAAGAGGCGGATATCGACACGGTGAGTTCTCTTCCCCCTTTCTGATGCGTGCCTCCACGTTCGTGCGCTGGTCTTAGTTGTCATGGCGTTGCGGGCGGCCCCCTACCCACGGCGCCCTCGACGAGTGAGGAGGCCTCGCCGGCCGAGCTCGGCCCGGCGATGGAGAGCTCTTCGATGCTCGTGTAACGGTCAGCTCGGCCTCACCGGTTAGTGTAAATTTCGGGCGAAGCTCGGGCCGCCGCGACGAGCTCGTGGGTGGGGACACCGTCCATGGCGACGGGCGCGGCGACGGGCGGCAACGGTGGGCGCCGTACGGGTCCCCGGATGATGGCGCCGGTCCGTTCAAAGGTCGCTGCTGTCGACCGCCAGCTTGTCGACGTCGAGCTCTCCCTCTCCCCTGCCCGCTGCGTCGACGATGGGGCGCGGGAATGTCGACGTCGAAGATGGCCCCGGACTGATCGTGAGACTCCGGTACCGACGGCCTCGTTGGGGCCGGGGCCGAGATCCCTGGCGGCGGAGAGGGGACGGCGAGGTCCGGGATATTCCCGCCTTGGGCGAGGCTGCCGGAGAAGATCACGGAGTCGGTGGCTCATACACGAATCGAGGAGGCGCCACCGAGATCCCAGACATCGACATCTCCATCTCCGACGAAGAGACGGCGGAGGCGACCCGAGTTGCAGCCGGCGGTGAGGGCCCATCGGGCTAGCCCCGAAGACGTCATGGGTCCCGAAGGGATCTCACGGCGCCGGCCGGGCGAAATGTTCCAGCGGGGAAATGACATCGTTCTCGCCGACCGATGACGCCGCGCAGCGGCCGCGCCACCGAGGACCCGGCGTGCTCGTTCCGACTTGTGCGTGTTCGAGATCGTCATGGCCTCAGCGTGTTCTCTCCTTTTTCTTGTGCTTCCCAAGTTGCTCATGTGCTTGTGCTCTTCAGGCGTCTGATTCCATCCGAGAACACAACCAAATTGACTTTCACCGAGGGCTGGGGCTTCGTCGGAAGCTCGTTGAACTGTGCGAGACATGAGTGAAGAGCTCGGCGCCGCCACAGCCAAGATTCTTGCTGCGCGCGCACGGAGGGACGTCGTCGGACTCGTCGGGGACGCCGAAGGCCTGGCCTCGGGGCAAGACTGAAGGAGCCGGCGCCGCCGGCAGGAGGCGGCTCGGCAAGAGGAGCGGCTTGAGCTTCGGCCCACGAGCAGCAACAGAAAAAAATGCGGGAGGAGCTCGACGCCCTCCACCGCCGCCGAGGACAAGGAGCCGCGCTCGGCGGCCGAACGAGGGCGAGGGCCCTTCATAAGGAGAAGACGGAGACTGCCCGAGTGCCTCCGTCGGCGCCAGGCCGAGCTTGCGGGTGGTGTCAGCGCCCCCGTCTTGGCGTTTTTGTTTTCCGGTGTTGGGGCTGATTGTCCTCGCCGGCGGGCCCGGCCGTATGATCGCGAGGTCGCCGAAATGTGGTGCTGCCGCCACGCGGACGATCGCGGAGGAGGACCGGCTCAACGGGGAGGAACCCGAGCATTCTCTCGCACAACGAGCGGGAGCTCTACAAAGGAGTCGTGGAGTGCGGCGTCCGATCCGCCTGTATCGAGTCGTGGTGACTTCCGTTATTGAACCGCTCTTCTCGTCTTGCGAGAAGGAGAAGTCCCCGAGCGGCCGGGGGCGTCGCGGACATGGGCGGAATCTTGCCTCCGCCGAGGCCACCGAGCATACCTCGGCGGCATGGGAAGGAGACGACTTGAAGCGGCGCAGGTCGGGCTCGTACGCGAAGGGAGGAGCTTGAGCGTCTTCGGCTTGTGCCTCTAATGCCACGGAGGGAGGCGGCGGGCTCGGCGGCGCTCGAGGATCTCGCTACCGCGGCCGAGGATGTGTCACGACGCCCTCGGTGTTGAGGAGATGGCGGACCAGGGCGGAGCGAATCTACGTAGTGCCGTATAAGGTGGCGGGACGCCACCGGGTGGTCCACAAGGCCGTCGCGTTATCTTCGATCACTATCCGAAAATGGACGCCGAGGCGGTGAAGGCGGGATGGGCGCCGGTATCGACGACGCTCAAACCGGAAAGCGTAAGATCACTGCCGCCGAGCTCGACTCCGTGGAGTTGTCCGCCGAGCTCTATAAGCTTGCCACGAGAGGTGGGAGTCCCGGGACTCATCACGGAGGGAGCCGAGCAGCTCGAGCCGGAGGCCGCGCCGGCACTTCGCGGGGGCGATGGACGAGGACCCTCCTTCTCGTAAAAAAAAGAGCTCGGGGCCAAGCCCCTTTTTGCGCTTAGTTTCTAAGTCCTCGTAGTTGAGGTATCATTGTTAAGGATTTAAAGGGACTCGTGGTTCCGAATGAAGATCACTGTGTTCCTTTTCCTATTCTGTATCCTTGTTCCAACTTTTTACGAAGTTCGTATTTCGAAGTCGGATGACCCGGCAAGCTTTCGTTAGCGGGGGGCGTGGGAGATCGTTAAGCGCCGCGCCATGCCTTTGTTGACAAACTCGTGACTTAGTTGTTTTTAAGACGCATGAAAAGGAGCACGGTCTCGTGAGCGAGAGCTCGTTGTTGTGATCTTTGTGAAGAATTTGGCGAAAAATTGGTGTAGTAAACCGATGGGGTGTGCGCCCATTCCTTGTAGCCCCTCGAGCAAGGGCGGCCTTTGTCAGATGAAGGCCCGCGCATTGCTTAGTAGCTTAAGACGTGAATTCGAGATGCTTGCACGCATCTTTGCATCGAATCGGGTGTCTTATTGAATTTTTGGCAGCTATGATACTTCAAAATACATCTTAAGGGTAGAAGCGACGAGTCGCTCGATGTTCCATGCGCAGTGAGGATTCGTCCCCCGATGGTCCTTGAGCTTGTAATGCGTCCGGCCTCAACACTTGGTCGATGATAAAGGGACCCTCCCATGGCGCGGAGAGCTTGTGCCTGCCCCTCGGCTTTGGACTCGTCGTAGACGTGATCGCCGACGCCGGGCTCGCCCCCGACGTGTCGCCGTGGTAGCGCCGCATGGATTGTAGGGGTACTTGGCGGAGTGGATGAGCGCGATGTCACGAGCTTCGCCGAGCCGGTTCGCGGCGTCCGAGCAGCTGCTTGGTTATTGTGCTTCGTCGGTGTCGAGCTCGGGGTGAGCTGCATTTCGAAGCTCGGTAGGAAGAACCGCCGGACCCGAAGACGAGGAAGAACGGGGTTCGCCCGGTGGCCCCACTTGGTGTGGTACGAAGACTCCACACGACCATCGGGAGCTCGACCAGCCATCGGGCGGGCGTACGCATCGAGCCTCCTGAAGATGCGGGGACTTCACGCCCCGCAGGGATCATGCCATTAGCTCGCTCTTACCCGTCCGCTGGTCCGAGGGTGGCCGACCCAGCCGCGATGTCGACGCCGATGCCGCGGATCGCTGCACTGCCGATGAAGACTTCCCCACGGTTGGTGCCGCGGTCGGTGATGATCGAAAGTTCGATTCAAGCGGGATAATGCCGGTGAAGAACTTGGACGGTCTCCTCCTCTCGGCATCGCGATGGGCATGACTTCGATCCATTTGGAGAACTTGTCGATAGCGACGAGGAGATGCGTGTATCCTCCTGGTCGTCCTCCTCGAATGGTCCTACCATGTCAAGACCCCGGGACGGCGAACGGCCGTGTGAGCGGAATCGTTTGGAGGGCTTGGGGCTGGGAGGTGTGTCTTCGCTTGGCGAAGAACCGGTACCGCAACGCCGGACGACCAGTGGCGTCGGCGACGGCGGTCGGCCAAGAGAAACCTTGACGGAAAGCTTTCCCGACGAGAGCCCGTGGTGCCGCGTGATGGCCGCGTCGCCCGCGGTGGATTTCTTTGACGAGCTCCCCGACCATCTTCGACGGTGATGCAAATCAGGATGCCGCTTGCCCCGCGGCGGTAGAGCTCTTCCCCCACGAGCAAAGCCTTAGCCCTCCCGCCAGCCGTCGCGACTCCCGCCGGGGGCTCGCCTTGCTTCAGCCATCGTAGCAACGGGACACGCCGATCCGGGCCGGGGTGGCCGAATTTGACCCGAGCCCCTCGAGCCGCCCGCGAGTCGCCCCTCGAGCCCGCACCCGGAGAGCTCGCCGCCAAGCGGGCCCTTGTATCGGAGCGCCGACCCCCTCGCGGATGCCGGTGTCCATGGGGTCCGCCAAGGGGCTTGAGCTCGCACCTTCCGGCCGGGCTCCTCCCCGAGCCGCATCGGCTTGTGTTGTTCGTGCATGAAGACTCCCCGGGAACCTAAGCCCGATGCCGACGCGAGCTTGGCGAGGGCGTCGGCGTCGTTGTTGAGGTTGCGGTGGATCGGTTGACCTCCGGCCCGGGTGGAAATGTTCCTCAAGTTCGGACCTTCCTCGGTGGTATCACGCGACCATCTTCGGGTTGACGCAAATGACCTCTTTCATGACTTGGTTTTTGACGAGCTCGAGTCTCCCGGACCTCGAGGTGCCTGATGCCGAGCTCGTGCGCACTCGAGCCGCTCACCAACGCCAGATTCGGCCCGCGTTGTTGGACGCCAAAGTGCAGCGCATCGAGTATTTCATGCACACCTTTTTCTGAGAGGTGAAGACGAGGCCGACGCCGCCATACTTCTTTACCGATCCGTCGGCGTAGGGTCCGGTACCGATGTCGTCGGCCTAGGTGGCTGCGCCGACCTCGGTCCATTCGCAATGAAGTCCGCCGGGCCCGAGACTTGATGGCGCCCTCCGGGCGCCAGACATACGTGATTTCGGCTCCCATGAGCTCGATCGCCCACTTGGCCGTGGCGTCCCGTGACCTCGGCCGCGGATGACCTCCCGGTGGGATACTTCGAGACGACGGTCACCGGGTGGGAGTCGGTAATGTCCGAGCTATGCGTCGGGTGATGAGCAACGCGTACACGAGCTTTTCGAGCCGTGAGTAGCGAAGTCTTGGTGTCGGGTGAGGACCTCATCGACGGCACACCTGGCGCCAGACCTTGAGTGCGTGCCCTTCCTCCTCTCTCTCGACGACGAAGCGCGGTGCTCACCACCTTCGAGGTGGCCGAGATGTAGAGAAGGATTGGCTCATTAGCCGCAGAGCAACGAGCACAAAGCGGGGGGCAAGGAGTTGTTTCGGGAGTCGAGGGCTTGCCGGGCCTCGCCGGTCCAGAGAAGCGCCCGGTTTTCTTCAGCAGCTTGTAGAGAGGGAGGCTTCGCCCCCCGAGCCGGGCTATGAAACGACTCCGCCGCCGCCAGGCAGCCCGTGAGCCGCCGCACGCATTTGACGTTCTTAATCGGCCCCATGCTCGTGATGGCGGCGATTTTCTGGTTGGCCTCGATGCCGCGCTCCGAGACGATAAAGCCGAGCAACTTCCCTCGCGGGACCCCGAAAAACGCATTTTTCTGGGTTGAGCTTGACCCCCGTATTCTCGGAGTTTGGCGAAGACCCTTTCGAGATCCGGACGAGCTCTTTCGAAGCGTTTTGCTTTGACGACGATGTCATCGACGAAGCTTCTACAAGCTTCCCGAGGAGCTCTTTGAAGACTTTCTCGCATACACCTTTGGAAGGTGGCGCCAGCGTTCTTTCAAACCGAAGGGCATCGCCACGCAATGCACGCGCCAAACGGAGTGATGAAGGAGGTGGCGAGCTGATCGAGCTCGCTCATCGCTATCCGGTGGTAGCCGGAGTAGGCGCCGAGAAAACAGGGGTTTCGCACCCGGAGGTGGAGTCAATGATTTGGTCGATGCGCGGCAAAGGAAACGGATCCTTCGGGCATGCCTTGTTGAGACCCGTGTAATCAACACACATTCTCCATTTCCCATTCTTCTTCTTGACTAGTACGGGGTTGGCTATCCACTCGATGATACACCTCCTTGATAAACCTCGGCGGCTAAGAGTTTATCTATCTCCTCGGCGATTGCTTGGCGCCGATCGTCATCGAAACGTCCCGAGCCGTTGCTTCACCGCCGAGAGCCGGGCTTAATGTTCAAGGAGTGCTCGGCGACTTCCCCGGTATGCCCGGGTAAGTCCGAGGCTCTCTCCACGCAAACACGCCGAGGTTTGCGCTGAGGAAGTCGACGAGCTCGCCTTCCTATTTAGGAGAGAGCTCGACCCTACGCCGGGGCGTGGCCATCATTATCGACCTCTATCTCCTTGGCGTCCTTCTCGGGCTCGAAGTGCCTACGGTCTTCATGAGCTCACCGGATGGGCTCGATCTCCCGGCCGTTCGAGCCCATCACGAGAAAGCTCGTGCCCGCAGCCTTTCTTGAGCTCGGGGTGTCCTCCGCATCGGCCCCGCCGCCATCTTCTGCAAAGATTCGCCGATCTCGACCGCCGGGCGTCGTCGTCTTGGACGGGCGTGACCTCGCATCCGAACGCGTGCTCGAAGGTGGAGTCGGCGGTGATGACCCCTTGGGCCTGGGATCTTAAGCTTGAGGTAGGTGTAGTTGGGGACGGCCATGAATTTCGCGATAGCACGGCCGCCCCTAACAAATAAGCATGGTAGGCGTTCTTGAAGGGGAGCACCTCGAGCGTGAGGGTCTCCTTCCTGAAGTTATCCGGTGCCGAAGGTGACGGGAGATCGATTCGCCTCGAAGTGGGATCATCTGCTTCCCGGTGCTACGCCATGGATCGGGTCCGGTGAGGGACGGCGCGCGCCTGGTGGTGATGCCAAGGGCCCGGAGTGTGGGACGAGGGGGAGTTGAGGCCGCCGCCTCCATCCATCAACACCTTGCCGAGGCGCAGTGCCGATGATGGGATCGACGACGAAGCGGGTACCTCCCCGGCACGGGATGTGTCGGGATGATCGCCTCGTCGAAGGTGATCGCCGAGCTCGACCACTTGAGGTAGGCGGGCGTCGCGGGGCTCGGTGAGAGAGGACTGCGGCGCGCGCGTGAGCTTCGTCGGGCGCTTGACTCGTGGCCCTGGCTCGCCGAAGACGACGCGACGGCGCCCGCCCTCGATGTAGATCGCCGTCGCGCCGCCCCTCGGGCTCTGCTCGCCATAGGCTCGCTGGTCGCCCTGGCGCCTCCCTTCAAGCGTGCCCATCACGCGCTTCTTCGCTGAGCCGACAGTCCTTCATCTTGTGCTTGACGGGACCCTCGTGATGTGGGCACGGGCCTCGAGCATCTTGTCGAAGTGCCTTGTGGGCGAAGCCTCTCTTCCCCCTTCGGGGTTTTGCGCTTGTCCGCGATGGCGACAAACTCGTCGCTGCCGCCACGGGGGCGCTTGTTCTTCTTGTTCTTCCTCTTGCGGGGTGGGAGCTGGACCCGCCCCGCGGCCCCTGCGTCGCCGTTGGGCTTGCCCTTGCCCGTGACGGGCGGAGACGGCGTCCCCCTCCCTGGGCGTGTCCGGTGGCGAGGTCGAGGAGCTCCTTCACGGACTTAGGCTTCTTGACGCCGAGCTCGCGGGATGAGACTCTCGCAAGTGGTGCCGAAGGTAAACGCGGTGATGATCTCGAGTCGGAGGCCTCGGAGAGGTTGTTGCAGCGAGTTTAGAGAAGCGCCCGATGTCGCTACAGCTCTCCCCCTTCTTCGCTTGCATCCCCGGAGATCCTGTGTCGTGCTTGGCTTTGGCGTAGGTGCCCTCGGAAGTTGCCGACGAAGACGCCTCGCAAATCCTCCCGGCCGCGAATGGTGCCCTCCGGGGCAGTGCTCGAGCCAAGAACGGGCCGACCGCAAGATAGAGGCAGGTTGCGGATGATGAAGTAGTCGTCGGCGCCTCGCTTGACAACCGAGGCGGTAGTCTCGAGCCGTGGCGGGGTCGGTCTCCCCGTTGTACCTCGCACCGAGGTCGGGCCCGAAACGAAGGGAAGGGAGCGTCCGTATGCGCGAGCCGAAAGCCCTTGGCCTCCTCGAGCTCGAGCTCGAGCGCCGCGATCTCGCCTCGGGAGACGGACTCGTTGGCGGCGTTCGGCGTGGGGCTGCGGCCCTTGTCCTCGCCGCCGTCATGACGCCCTCCGCGGCGATTAGCGACTTACGGCGGGCGCCTTCTTCAGTGTCCCGCCGCGGTGCTTGTCGCCGTCCCCGGGGGCGCTTTTGTACGCGGCTTCCGCCTTCCGTCGGGCGATGATGGTGTCACGCGGCGCCGCGGTTCTCGCCGATCCGCCGGCGCGGCCTCCTCGGATGAGAGAGGCCTCGTGCTCTTCCCGGGTCGACGGTGTGATGCGGGCTTGCCACTGCTGCGGCGCCTGCGCCACGAGCTTCTTGATCTCGCCGTGGGCTCGGCGTGCTCGGGGGTCCTCGGGGGGCGCTTGGCAGGTTAACGCGTCACGCCGGCCCTACTCGGGAGGCTCTCCCCAACACCGCCCGGAGTTGCTCGCATCGTTGCCGCGGCTGATACTGATCACCTGGCGTCTCGCGGCCTCCCGCCCCGCGCCCCCCTGGGAGGCGCCCTTGCACCTCCTCGGCCGAGGAGGGCCTCGCGCTCCCGAGCCGCGCCTCTTCGAGTTCCTCAAGCTCCTCTAGCCGGGCCTTGGCGGTGATCGACGGCGGGTCACGTTGGGCGCGCCGGAGCTTCCGGCGTGCGCGTCGAGTCGCTGGAGGAGATGGTCCGCGTGGCTCCCCTCGCGTGGCACACGCCAACACCGACGTGCGGGTCGCACCGTGAGGCTCATCCATCGAGGGCGAGCTCGAGCTCATGGACCGGTGCCTTGGACGGTGCCTCCTCGCCCCAAGGGAGGGGGAGACCCGCCGGCCGTCGGGTACATCTTGGCGTATGCCGCGGGAAATCGTCCACTCCAACGCGGCGTCTCCCGGTGAAATGGAGGACGACGTTGGCGATGGAGAAGGTGACATCACGGGAACAGCCGCTGTGGGGCTCGGCCCAGGATGTCGGGAGGAGGTCCTTGATCGGGACGAAGACGCGATCCGCCGCCGCGTCATGGGGCTAGCGTTGGGCGAGCCCCCGCCCCATGTCGGGCGAGGATGGAGTCGGTGGCGTCGCGGGCGCTGGGACGCCTCACGCCGCACGGGCGGCGAAGACGGCTCCCGCTAAAGTGACTTCATCGGTGCCGTGTGAAGTCGAAGGTGCGAGAAGCGCGGACGGCGCTCCGGCCGGCGATGTCGATGAAGAAGCCATCGGAGTGGAAGATTGTCGCGACTAGCCTCGTGCCCTACCGGGGCGCGCCAACCGCCGTGGGTCTAATACCACCGTCACAAAGAATGGTGGCTAGTGCGACTCGAATGGCCTAGCTCGAGACAATGACACAGATTTATACCGTTCGGGGCAAAGTCGGGCTCCCTAGTCCAAAGGTGTTCACTATCCGAGCTCAAATGCTCGCATCGGTGCGCATGCGAGCGAGAGAGGGAGCGGCTCCCAAGTCTCTATGATTGAGGCAAGTGCCAATATGAGAGTGAGGATGCGGATTTGAGAAGAACCGGGTGCGTTGTTCTTCTTCTTTTTTTCTTGCTTGCCCAATCAAGACCCTACCCCTCCTTTTATAGTAGCAAGGGGGATAGAACATGTGAGCTCTCCGAGTTGGGGCGGGGTAGGTGGAACAATATGATACCGTGGTACCGTCAGCGAAGAGAGCTCTTCGAAGCGAAGCTCGTGGGTTGGCTAATAGCTACCTCGAGCTCTCGGCGCCTTGATGCGAAATCGGTCGTCGCCACACATGGCGGTCGGGGCATGGGCGGTGGTCATGCGTCGCCTCGCCCTGACCGTAGTTGGAAGAGCGTCGCCCTTCTGTATGGGGGTGCCCATGTTGCGGACGATGGCGTACGGGTAGTGTGCGCCTCTCTGGTCATGATGGCGAGTTGCCGAAGCTGACGAGGATACGACGATCGAGCTCTGATCGAGCTCTTTGGTTGGCCGGGCCCTCTCTTGAGCTCTTGACGCCTTGGGCGCCGTAGTGGTCGCCCGCACGCGAATCCCGGTCCAGGTGGGGCGGTAAAGGGTCACACCACCCCAATCGTGGGTTGGAATCGGTCCGCGCTCGCGGCGTGGGGGGTGCCGTGGATGAGGTATGCGCGACGCCGCCGTACCTCGCGCGGTGCCGTGGACGCACCGTTGAGTCATCGGGGCATGGGCGGGCGACGGGCGGCCGTCTTTTTCCGCCATCGTGCCTCCGCATGGCCACAAAGTGTCGCCAGGGGAGTGGTTGGCCAACTCCCCGTATTTGCGCCTTCCGCGTGACGCCGGGGGACGAGCTCGTGAGACGGGCGCTTGTTGAGCGGTTCGCAAGCCGGTGCCGAGCTCGAGCGACCTGGAGAGAGGTCGCTGCCCGAGAGCTCTAGCGCACAAACTTGAAGGGGGCCGCCTCGAGCGAAGCGGAAAGAGGTCTCGCCGAGAGCTCGAGTACGCATTCGAAAAGGTCGACGACGGAGACCTCGAGCGAGGCGAAAAGAGGTCTCGCTTGAAAGAGCTCGTGGCGCCGTATAATCTGCTCTCGCCGTAGGCGACCATGGGTGGAGGAGAGGTCCTTGGTTAGAATCCTCTCGAGACATGATGTCGAGGGTCTTGATTGACGGATTGGGGTCATCCAAAATATTGATCCCCCACAATCGAAGTTGCATTTTTTTGCTTTTAGCATCGAGTGTCCGATTTCCGTTGTTCTTTACCCTATTTGTCTTTGGTTTGTGAAATTCCCGAAGATGGGGCTGTCATGTGTGGGGTGGAGATTGAGTTGCCGCTGCGTGTTTCATTCGGGGTCCACGAGCATTTTCGTTTGGGTCCCCAGGCAGCCCCCAAATAGTCAAGATCATACCTAGGAGTACAAAATATCTATGGGTTTCTTGTCGTGGACTATAATTTCCGTGGATTAGTTTTGTACAAAAAGGTAGCTCGTGGCGCCTGTTTCTCCGCAACCGTGAGCTACCGGTGGCAAATGTTGCTGCTGCTATTAAGCGGCGTGATTCGAGAGAGGTGTGAAGATATAGCAAGCCAATGTCATTGCTTCCTTAAAGAGGTTTCGCCGCTTAGATTGTTTGTTTAGGTTTTTCTTTTGCCGCCGGGCTATGGACAAATTGTTGATCTGTACTTTTGATGGTGAACAAGAAAATAGATGCAGGTATGTTTGGGAATGTGTGTGTTCATTGTTCTATTCGATTCAGGCCTACCTACTCCCATCTCTTCTTAAGAACTCCCTACACAGGTGCACTCCTACACAGAAAACACTCGTGATGGAGGTAGAGGACCACCTTCCCAAGGTATTCGTCTTTAAGCCACAAAGATCACCTCTTCTCCATGAAACATGCCTCCCCGTCACTTCCGGTTCCCGCTTCAGTTCCAAAGGTGATCAGCGTCGATCCAAGTCATCTTCGCTACAAATGCAAAATGGTTACATCTTCGATGATGATACAACATGTCACAAAGAAATTGAGAATATATCCAAACCTAGGACTGTCCCATGTAAGATATATGTACTATTTGGACACCTCGAATCCCGGTTTAGAAATCCGCTTATGTACTGGCCTCATGTAATATATATATTTGAACATCTTGCATCCAGTTTAGAAATTCGGTTGCTCAGCGCGCATGGGCGTCAAGAAATCACTAGTATACTTTGAGTATTGCTTTGCTCTTTCTAATTTCTATCCTAGATTGGTATCTTTGTAGTACAGAAGAACATATGGATCTTAGTACTCACTCGCCCTCTCAACGAGCTGTTTCATTATTTATAGTTAGTATCCTTCAATGCTGCAAAGGGGGGCTGTCTCTATCCAATAAGTTTCTTTCAAGTTCATTTTGGTGCACGTTGTTCAATAAGGCGTGGTGGCTGATTCAAGACCGCCATGAAGCGACATCGATATCTTTAGCACTGCCTTGAATAGTAAACTCAATTCTTATTTGGATGTAGTAGATCTTTTAGTACATTTATCTTCATGTACTAAATTTTTTTATTCTTAGTTGTTGTAATAAGTTTGGCTGTGTGTGGTCACGCCAGAGGCTTTTAGGTCGTAAAGGCATCGCCAGAGGCCGGAATGTTAATTCCTTTATCTAAAAAAAAAATCCTTCAGTGCTGCAGTACTCTTTTATCGTTAACCCCTGCTAGAATTTGGCAGATATTTGAGATAATATCAAGAATCATATTTATTAATACTCTTAGCCATAGCTTTCCCTAAGGATAAAAAAATATAATACTCTAGAATACTAACGGGTGAAATACTATAATATAACTTTATGCGCTCGTGGAATCAATCTACTCGACCATGAAGAGCTCGGAGGCTACTGACAGGTAATTGTACCGCAAAACCCTTATCAACAACAAAGACTTCATAGAAGGCTAACCCCTTGACTGACTCCCAACTATTCGAACGGGGCTCAAGGGATATACCCACCAACACTACCGGAAACAGCCTTCGCCGAGTGTGTTTTTCGCTTTGTCGAGTGCCAAAATCGGGCACTCGGCAAAGAGTCGTTTTGTCGAAAAGCGCCGCCGGCAAAGAAAAACACTCGGCGAAGAGTCGCTTTGCGAGTGCCAGCGCCGCGGCAAAGCCAGCACTCGGCAAAGGTGGCTTCGAAGAACGGCCGGCTGCCACGTCCATGTTTGCCGAGTGCCATACGCTTGGCACCTCGGCAAACAAATTTTTTTGGATTTTGGCCCCTAAATTTTTGTGTAGCCCTCCCTACGGTGTTGGGGAGGGACCCGAGGGACCCCAAGAGCTCCTAGGCCTAAGTCTCCTCGGGCCGCAAGTGCAGTCACGCCCGGGAGGAGCAACTCCCGCAGCGCCGGGCGCCACCGCCGCCACCGCCGGCGGACGAGGCCCCCGCAGGCGCTGGGCGCCACCGCCGAAGGGAGGCCCCCCCGCAGCGCGGCGCACCGCTGAAGGACGAGACCCCGCAGCGCCGGGATGCCCCGATGAGGAGGGCGACCCTCGCGTTGGCGGGGCCTTGCAGACCGAGGCGGGGGGTGCGCGCGCCGGCGCACGGGGCCCGGCCAAGACTCCACCGAGGGGCGCCCGTAGAGGAGCAGGTCAAGTCCCGAAGGCTCGGGGTGTGGCCGGAGAAACCCTAAAAGCGCCCTGGCAAGGTGGTCTCACCGAGTTCTTTTACCCATTTGTCCCCGGAGGGGATTGTCTCGTGCACCCCCGCGTGGGTCCTTGGTGTTAGTGACCGTAAGACTTTGTCTCGTTATGTAACAACGTCACCTACCGACGGGACGCCTATAAATACGGACGGACAAGACGTATTGAGGGACGGTTGGTAGCCAAATTTGTTGCCACATAATCGAAAACAGCTTCGTGTTACTCTTTCATCCATGTCACGCACGCTGGACCCGCACTTTATGATCGGCGATACCTTCGCAACATCAGCGAGGGTATCGCCGGTCAAGGATCCGGGGCTCGCGTTTGTCTCACCCCCGTGGAAACCCTCGCCTCTCCCCCGCTACCCCCGTGGCGAAGGCCGAAGGGGCAGGAGTGACCCCCACAGTTGGCGCCGCCGTGGGGATCAAACAAAAGGTCACGAGTAAAAAAAAAACGACCCTCGCTAGCCTACGTTCGTCGTGGCGGAGCTACCCTCGCCGTGCTGCGAGGCTATCTATTCTGGGTCAGCCTCGGTACACATCCGCCTCACGCAGTGTACACCTTCGATCGACCGAAGCTTGTTCCGGAGGATGCGCTGCCTGCGGTGGTCACACGCCGGCCTCCACCTTTTCTGCCCAAGCCAGCTCGCATCAAAGGAGAAGCCTGGAGAGAGCACCAGATAAGCACCGCTTCCGTTCGTTTCTGTTGACTTTCTTGCATGGCTCGTGCCCGCCCACCTGTGCACCGCTTCTAGATGGCAATACACACGAACATGCACGTGCACATGCATAACTTCTGGAGTGAAATACGCAAGCCTTGGCCATGCTTGGTGCACATCTCACGGGACTAAACCTTCGTATTTGTTCAAAGGGATAACCATCTTTTCAGGACAGAATCCTCGCAGAGAACACCTCGCACGCTCGCGTGTGACTACCAAACCCTCGACGACGGCGGGAGGCCTCGGATCCAAAGGGTGTGGGCTCAATAGCCGCACGCTCCGGCAAGAAGTCACGAAGCTTCGCGCGCTGGTCCGACACCGCAGGGCCAACGATGGACAGCGAATCTCGGGCCAAGCGAAGGTGTAGCGGCCGAGCGAAGGCTCCTCTCATCAGCCGGCGGCATCGTCTCCTGCGGCGGCGGAGTGGCACCGCCACCGGAGCTGGTGGCCGTTGCCACGCGGCAGGTGGGCTGCACCCTGGACATCCCCATGCGGAGTTAGCTTCGCGTCTGGGTGGGCGAAAAGCCGTGTAAGTTAAATTTGCTCCTAAGAGCATGTGCTTTTACCCTCTGGACCACGGGATACGTATTGTGATCCGTGTTCCCGCCCTCGCCGCGGCCGGGCTACCCTCACCGGGTTGCGAGGCCATCTGTTCTGGGTTAGCTTCACCGGCTGACGCACCTCCGTCATCAAGCAAACACCTTCAATTGATCTCAATACCCGAAGCTTTCTTTTGAGGATGTGCTGCCTGCGGAGATTGCGCACCTCCGTATCTTCTGCCCAGGCCAGCTCACATCAAGAAGCTTCGGGAGAGCAGCAGATACACCAAGCACTTCTACCCGTTTTTATTGACCATTTTTTTTTCTCTGCTCTGGCCACCCTCGCGTGCAGCTGAGCAAGGATTTCGTCAGCACCCCTGCTTACAGGTGAGCAGGCCTCGATAGTTTCAGGCACCTATATATATACTAGTATAGTGCCCGTGCTAACGCTTACGGTTTAAAAACCTCCAAATGACGAGATTTCTTCATAGTTTTTGTCGCAAGAAACCATCCACCCAAAAAATGATGGATTAATCCCCTTACAAAAATTGCAGTAAGAAAAACAAATGCTCCTTGTGATAAAATAAACGATCAAGTAATTAGAGTGCTGAGGTCATCATTAAATTCAATCATTAAATGGCCAATAACATAAAAATTGCAGTAAGAAAAACAAATGCTCCTTGTGATAAAATAAACGATCAAGTAATTAGAGTGCTGAGGTCATCATTAAATTCAATCATTAAATGGCCAATAACATAACAAGACTTAATACAACAAATGAATAGCGTAGTACGGTGGTCTGATTCTTTTAGTTGTGACAGGTTCAGCTCCTTCATTGGCTACCATTCGAGCCTTTCGAGTAGACTGACTAAGCAATCATAGGAGCATTCACACAGCACCTAGGCTGCAATTGAGAGTAAAATAACAGGGAATCAATTAGGACAAATTTACTGACATTTAGAGTAAAATAATAGGGAATCACATCAGACATACAAATGCTGATTTTTATAGTCTTAGCTTATAGCCCAAACTTAATCAAGGAATTTTATTATAGTATAGTAATTTTAATCCCATTGCTTCAAGCCCAAATATATTTTAGCATTAGCAAATTACAGAAAGTAGGAGGTAATGAGGGACAATATCACTATGAACTATTTGATTCCTGTCTCTAGGCAAAATAAAACAATCATTATTTTTTTCCAACCCTATCTCCATGCAAAACAAAAACATGCATGGTAAGTACCAAGAAAAATGATGTGCCATGTGCGACAATGATGAGTGACCCCGAGAAAGAAACACTTTGTAGCTTGGTGGTACAGTTAACATTATAAATAGATCTGAACAATGGTCCAGAGTATATGTCGACTCAGCATTCTGAAAGACAGAAGGCATTTCAGTTAAGATTCTAAGTGACTTAACGAAATTGCAGGGAAAAAAAATAACAAGAGTGGACTACCTTTGGTTCTGCAGGATTTAGACTGATATTAAGAGGTATTCACATCACTTGACAAAACAAATAAAAGAGCTCCCACAGAAAAAAGCACAGGGAGGATCACCAATGTCCAGAACCTTTTGTTTTTTGATAATTTTCTATATCGATCTATATGATATAAGAAAAAAAAAAGGACCAATATGGTTTTGATATGCTTTTCATTAATCATGTTGTGAGAATGAAGCTGTCTTTGATAAAAGCATCAAGCAAGAGGGCAGCCTGCAGATAAAATAGGTAAAAAAAATTAGCACATCAATACTAAATCAAAATCCTATCCAGCAAATTACCACTCTAAGTTTAAGCCAAAATTTGATTGACTACAGAAATAAGTTATTTTTGGAGGAAGATTCATAGTGCACCAAATCAAGAGCCAGTATGTAGGAAAATAGCCAAATTAAATGGCAGTGCGGTAATATTGTTTTCTATCGTCATATTGAGCGAGCAGCCCAAACTTTCTAGTGGTCTTCACGTGACACATGGATAATGCAAAGCTTTGTTACAGGATTAACATGCTTGACTGCAAATTTGCAGAGCATATAAATACTTTTATATCAAGAAGCCAGTATAAAAACGCATTACAGCAAACATGGATACAAAAATTTAAAAGGTTTCAGAATTTTAGCTAGTAGTACCTACCCATGATCCAAGAGATCCAGCTAGGCCACACTCCCAAAGTTGAGCTGAATGTTGTCTCTTATAACTTTTGTTATGTTAAAATGGGTGAGTATTACAGGGTCCTGTTCACATCTATCTGCGTCTATGAAGACCTCCACCATTGAGCATTTTCTCTCTTTCATCTATAAAGAATAAAGATCAATTGTCAGTTAGATACCTCCATCTCTGATCATAACTTAAGCTCAGAAAAGATAATATAAAATACCAAAACAGCCTGTAAATCAAATCAAAAGGAGAGTAGAATAAATCCAAACTTTTTGTCTTTAACAGTTCATAGATTGCGGAACACATGCCTAGCCATTATAGGACAGACAAAAAAAGAAACATTTATATTGCAACCAATAACCACTCCTTTTAGCACGAAACCTGAAATTGGAGATGAAATTGGAGCACAGAACCTGCTTTGGTCGCTCGAGGATGAGGGCGAAAGAAGGTGTCGATGGTGAGAACTGTGGCGTGCCCTTGTGGTTCGTGCACCCTGTCCACCAGCAAAAAAAAAAAAGAACAAGTATTTGAGGGGCGGCCATGAAGACAGATTCCACAAAGAAATAATTAATTGTCACGGAAGCCAGCAGCCGCCAACTCCAGTACTCCACCACATGACTGAAGCGAAATCAGCCGTGCGGCGCCGGACAAAGACGGGTCGAGGCGGATGCGGTATACTTGGCGTTGGCGACCGAGGCCTTCGATGAATGGCACCGGATGCACCTCCTCCCGCTGCGGGTGGTCGGCACCCGTGGTCCCGGGCGCGTGGGGGAAAACGGCGGGCAAAATACGAAACCCTAGCCGCGACGACGAGTCCATCCCACCGCGTTAGCCACGCTGCGTCGTGATCCGTGTCCTTCCGCCTCCACATCTTGTCACGCCCTTGTGCGCCATCACCGCTCCACGGTCCTGGCCCCCGCCGCCCGCGGCGTCCCGCGACTGCTGCTCGCCGCCGCTTGCCAGACAGAGCGACCCCGCGCGACGAGATAGAGAAGAGAGAGGAGAGGAGTCGGAGTCGTGTGTGCCGCCGCCGTTTGCTCCCGCGGCTTGGAGCCCGCGTCCTCCAAAGGCGTCGCCGCAGCCGGCAGCCATCGCCGCCACACCATCATCTGATCCGATCCAGCGAGGGCTGGCTGCGGCGTGGACGGGCACCGCCGAGGCGCGGTCGGGACTGGGAGGAGAGGGGCGAAGGACAGGGAAGGGCGGAGGTTGGAGAGGGAGCGCCGAGGAGGGGCAGCGTCGAGAGGTGGGTTCTGGAGGAAGGCGGGCGACCTTGGGGCGGCGGCGAGGAACCCTAGCCGAACACCGGAAGAGTCGCGAGTAGTTGACGGTGTAGGGAGGGGGAGAGATGAGGGAAGGATATTTTTTCTCTGGGAAAAGGAAGATGCCGAGGAATCGAGGAATCGAACCGTGATCGCACTGAGCGGGGAGTGCGGAGGGGTGAGAAGCGAGGGTGCGGAGAGGAGGAGTCCCATACATTTCATCCGGACCGCTCAACCTGTAATGAGTGATGAGAGAGAATGTTAAGAAACAATCTGGATAGTTCGTTCGAATGGATTTGAATGAGATTTGAATGATAAATAAGTTGGTGCATTAGTAGGGTAGATAGATGCCTCATGCAGGTTTCGTTCCCCGGAGCAACCCCACAACAACCCGCAGGGTGCAGATGCATGCTGCCGCTCGACGGTCCCTTCGCCGGAGCTACAAGCTCCACCACGCCAGGAAGCTTCCACAGGAACAATCACGAGTGTATACAGCTCCGGCGAGGGCACATTCCACGTCCAGACCACCGGCGAGGGTACACGTACCCACATGAAGACCAGCAAAAAACTCAGGCTCCGATAAGCAGATGCTGCACCCATTATTGAATCGTGCATCGTTCATGTGTAGTTGTATATCACTTATGTGCGTGATGTGACTAACATTCGACGCTCCGCCAGGACTCAGGCTCTACCCAGGCTTGGCCGTCAATACGACGGACAGCATGCAGGACCTTCGTCGTGGTCTGGCGGAGCAAACCTCGTGGCCGGACCCAAATAACCTCGTCGCGACCGGACCCCGTCGCAGCCGGGCGGAGGTAGCTTCCACACATATACAGGGAAACGCCTTTCGTCGAAGCGAAGCTATCCTGACCTCCACTACGTACAGCCCGGAGAAGCACCTTCACTTGAAAGAAAATGCGTCATCGAAGCACATACATTTTACACACTGAAGTATATTTGTAGGTTATGGTCGGACATAAAGCCGTGTCAGCATCCAATCTGTTACTGGTTACCTGTGAACCCCCGCAGCCGGACATAACCCCCGTGGGGACCGATACAAAAAGACACAAACACAAGAAGACTACCTTCGTCGTTCTACCGTGGTCAGGCAAAGCCGCCTTGGAAAAACACTACCTTCGACACTCCACTATAGCCAGACGGCACAACCTCCGCTACAGGCAGATGGGAAAACCTCTCCGTGGCCAAAGCCAAGCCTTCATCCCGGTCGGAGCGACCTTGGGCGCGAGGCTTGGTCGGCCATCAGTTTGATGGTCCAAGCGGCAGTACCCTCGTTTGGCGCCCTCGCGTCGATCCAGCAGAAGGATTAAGCAAGCCTCAGTTATCACGCCGAGCGAGCCTCTGCCTTCGCCGTCATCCTAGCACCTCCGTGCCGAGCTCCCAAGCATCCTCCGCGTTCCAGTGGAGGTCCGACGTCGTTCCAGCGGAGGCAGGCATGGACAATGCATGTCTGTTGCTCCCGTGAGAACATATGTACCCACAAGAAGGCGTACAGCAACTCAGTTTGTTGCCCTCCTCGCACCCAACCAACGCGGCTAACGCCTGATGATCATCCTAAGTTTGTTGCCAGGGGCACGCTCGCGGTCCAGCAATGTGTGGCGGTCAACATGCAGTTGGATCGGAGCAGCCCTCGCTCGGCTCGTCGAAGCTCACCGGGCTGAGCATCCCTCGTCGCAATCCTCGTTGTGGGCCCACACGGAGCTAAGTACCCCGCTATAATTGTAAAAAATAAATAAATAAATATATATGTGGTCTAAATCCTCGCAAAAAATGTGACTTAAATGAACCCTCGCAATTTTTTCATCCTAGTATATACGTATATGCTAGTGCTTCGAGTTTTATATCTCTACTCATATTTTGATAAACTTATGTGTTCAGCACAGCAGCCTAATAGAGAAAGAGACTGTTTCTTTTACCTCGCCGTGTCAGTTTGCAGCTGTGCAACGACGGAGTGCTCTTGGTCGCCCGCGGGCCTGCGAGGGAACCCTCGCCATATCCGCCAACACGGCGGCCAACCAGTTCGCGTGACTTCTTTGAAGGGCCTCGACCGACCGCCAGCCAATGGCCACCCTCGACATGAAGGGCTAGCTAAGCCCTCGAAACAGTCGTATTGGTTTGTACTAACCATCTTGTATGCTCTAGCGAAGGTCCACCTACAGATCGGGCACAAGCGCCCACCGCCGAGACAGCAACAGCCTGCGAGGATGCAGGTCCATAGTTTCGGCGGGACAATCATGTGAGCAGCCACCGCGAGGGTATCGTTTCGCGAAGCAGAGGCCCTCTGAGGTCGGGGTGCAAGGTCCCCGCTGTCCGAGCGGCGCAAGGCTCCCCTGCGCGAGGCCTGGGGCGTGGGCCCGGCACGCGACGACGGGGTGCAAAGCTCCCTCGCGCGAGGCCACCCTCTGCCTCCGCAGTTCGGGTCGCGCGGCCCCGGCACGTGCTCGCCCGCAAGGTCGGGCGCAAGGCCCCGCCCCCCTGCCGAAGCCTTCGTCTCCCGCGCGAAAGGCACCTCGCCTTCAGCCCCGTCCGCCCGGTGGGGCCCGCCCAGCTGCGCGCAAGGCAAAAGGCCGAGGCGGGATGCCTCCGTGTCGCGCAAGACCGGGCTCGAGGCCCAGGCGCCCGCGAGGCGTAAAGGCCTCGCGCAAGGTCCCCCCGCGGCGTCTCAGGCCGGGCGCAAGCTGGGGCGCGAGACCCTTGCTCCACTTGCCTGTTCGGGAGGCCCACGAAGCCTGTTCACGAAGCCTCCCCGGTGAACACCGACCACACCCTCGCCAGCGTGATGGGAAGGGGCTCGTCTCCGACCTCGGCGGACACCGACCACACCCTCGCCCGCATAATGGCAAGGGGCTCGTCTCCGTCGATGGCGAACAACGACCGCACCCCTCGCCAACGTGATGGCAAGGGGCTCGCCTCCCAAAGCGGTGGCTCCAACCCCACTCTCGCAGCACCATGGCAAGGGGCCAGGGCGCCAGCTAAGTTACTCAAACAACTGCTCAAAACAACCTCCGCAGCGAGATCAGTGTGGTCCAAATACAAGTTATTACCACCCTAGTCGCAAGATTTAAACCTCAGGAATACCAAAATCATTTTGAGCTAACATGCAGGTCATCAGCTCTGTACGTATGCTCTCTCCTCCCAAAACTAATCCATTATAGAATTCTATCTATTTGGTCGCAGGGTCTTCGCAACTCACAAAGTAACACCTTCCTTGAAAATTTTATACCTCCACACCCATCTAAATTACCTCTATAACCACAACATTATATATCTCCGAACGAAAATTTCATATCTCCGCACCCATCGCTCCCATCTATGTCACCTCCGAACTTACAACACTTTATACCTCCACATGAAAAATCTTACGCCACGCAGATCTCATCTACTCTCGTGAAGAGCAGTGCATCTCAATGTAGGTCTCAGCACACACCTCGTGGAATCAAACTTTCACCAAGCTACCTAATGGGACGTCACACTTGCCCAAGACCAACCTCCGTCGCTCACAAGCAACGCGCGAGGTCACTATCACTTCGCCCGAAAGGGGCGGGTGGCGACACCCCCCTGCCCTCATCGGCACGCAGAAAAAAAACACAAGGATTGGTACCGCCGGGCGAGCAACCGACTCCGCCTCGGCTCCACCAAACCTCCGCAAAGAGTCAACCCTGCACGCCCGAGTATGTGCAGTCGCGTAGGCAAGCAAAAAGTCGGGGAACCGGCGAGGTCGTAGCACCCCCACACTCCAAAATTGCTATCTGTCATGATTGCTTTTGCAGGGATCCAAACGTGGCTCATTCGGAGCCCCATTACTATCTGTCTTGGCTATCTTTGCAGGGACCCGACCTTGGTTCATTCGAACCCCCACTACTATGTGTCTTGTTTACCCTCAGAAGGAACCGACTTTTGTCCTTTCGGACTCTCATAATGTATTTACTTATACACAGAATATCACACCGTCGCTGTCAATTGTTTACTTCACCTCCACAATTTTACATATTCTTTGTACCATCGCTTTCTTAAGCATCATACACCCAAAAGTCGGGCACCCTGGCAAGATACGACAGGGGTCCGCAAAACTCTACCCCGCGCACTCTAAGTATGGGCGACGGAGGTAACCAAAAGTCGGGCACCCCGGCAAGATCGACAGGGGTCATAAAATTTCTACCCCCGCTGAGTATGGGCGACGCGGAGGTAACAAAAAGTTGGGCACCACGGCAAGACACGGCGGGTCCGCATAAATTCTACCCCTCGCGCCCCGTATGGGCGACGCGGAGGTAACAAAAAAGAGCACCACGGCAAGAAACGCGGCGGTTGCAAAATTCTACCCCCGGCGCTCCAGTATGGGCGGCCGAGGTAACAAAAAGTCGGGCACCCCGGCAAGATACGACGAGTGCGCAAAAATTCTACCCGCGCGCTCCGAGTATGGGCGGCGCGGAGGTAACAAAAGTCGCCCTCCCGTGGCGGAGGCACTCAAAGTCAAGTACCTTGCCAAGACACGCCGGGAGGCTCAAGAAACCTAAACCTCCGGGTGCACTCCTGGGTGAGTAGCGCGGAGGCACTCAAAAGTGAAGCACCACCGCCAAGACACGCCAAGGGCTCGCAAAACCTAAACCTCCTCGCACTCCGAGGGGGAAAGTAGCGCGGAGGCACTCAAAAGTCAAGCACCTTGCCAAGACACGCCGGGCTCGCAAACGTTTTACCCCGCGCGCCCCCGTATGGGTAGCGAGGTACCCAAAGTCGGGCACCCTAGCAAGACACGCCGGCTCGCAACGTTTACCCGCGCCCGAGTATGGGTAGCGGAGGTACCCAAAGTCGGGCACCCTAGCAAGACACGCCTGGGTTCGCAAACGTTCACCCCCGTGCCCAGTATGGGTAGCGCGAGGTACCCAAAGTCGGGCACCCTAGCAAGACACGCCGGGCTCGCAAAAAGTTTACCCCCCGCCCATCCGAGGGTGAGTAGCGGAGGTACCCAAAGTCGGGCACCCTAGCAAGACACGCCCGAGGGCTCGCAAAAGTTTACCCCGCCATCCGAGGGTGAGTAGCGGAGGTACCCAAAGTCGGGAGGTACCCTATCAAGACACGCCAAGGGCTCACCATAACTTATGATTTTTTTATGTTTGAAAATAACTTCATGTTGTAGGACTACCCATATGCAGGAGGTACCCCCGAAAAACTGCAAAGAGCAGGAAACACCCTCGCCGAAAGGGGCGGGTTGGTGACACCCCTCCCTCATCAGCACAAAGGTAAGCACAAGGATTGGTACCGCCCGGGCGGAGAAACCGACTCCACCCCGGCTCCACCAAACCTCCGCAAAACTCAACCCCCGCACAACTCTCAACCTCCGCGCTCGCGGAGGTACCAAAAGACGTGCACCCTGGCAAGACACGCTAGGGGCTCGCATAAATTGAAACCTCCGCGCCATCCGAAGGTGAGTAGCGTGGAGGTACCTAAAGTTGAGCACCCCGCCAAGACACGTCAGGGTCTCGCAGAACTCTCAACCTCCGCGCTCGCGGAGGTACCCAAAGACGTGCACCCTGGCATGACACGCCAGGGTCTCGCATAAACTGAAACTTCCGCGCGCTCCGAGGGTGAGTAGCGCGGAGGTACCCAAAGTTGAGCACCGCACCAAGACACGTCAGGGGCTCGCAGAACTCTCAACCTCTGCGCTCGCGGAGGTACCCAAAGATGTGCATGGCCCGGCATGACACGCCAGGCTCGCATAAACCGAAACCTCCGCGCTCGAGGGTGAGTAGCGCGGAGGTACCCAAAGTTGAGCACCACGGCGAGACACGCTAAGGGCTTGCAAACTCAACCTCCGCGCGCTCCGAGTGTTGGTAGTGTGGAGGTACCCAAAGTTGAGAACCCTGAAAAAGACATGCCAGCGCTTGCAACAACCCCGCGGCGCTCGGAGTGTGCGTGGCGGAGGTACCCAAAGTTGAGCACCCCGCGCGAGACATGCTAGGGGCTTGCCAAACTCAACCTCCGCTCGGGAGTGTGCGTAGCCGGAGGTACCCAAAGTTGAGCACCCCGGCAAGACACGCGCCCGGGGCTTGCAAAACCCGACTTCCGCGTGCTCGAGTGTGGGTGGCACGCTTGCAAAATTAAAACCTCCGCAAGTCGAGCGAGCCTCGCTAAAAAGAAGTAGAGGCGTCGCGCGACTAAGTCCAGCTTTTTCAAAACCTTCGCAAGTCCAAATGAGCCTCGCTAAAAAGAAGTAGGGGGCATCGCTGCGACTAAGTCTAGCTTTTCAAAACCTCCACAAGTTGAGCGAGCCTCGCTAAAAACAAGTAGGGGGCGTCATTTGCGACTAAGTCTAGCTTTTCAAAACCTCCGCAAGTTGAGCGAGCCTCACTAAAAAGAAGTAGGGGGCGTCGGCTGCGACTAAGTCTAGCTTTTCAAAACCTCTCGCAAGTTGAGCGAGCCTCGCTAAAAGAAGTAGGGGGCGTCGCGTGACCAAATCTAGCATTTCAAAACCTTTGCAAGTTGAGCGAGCCTCGCTAAAAAGAAGTAGGGGGCGTCGCCGTGACCAAATCTAGCTTTTCAAAACCTCCTAAAGTTGAGCGAGCCTCGCTAAAAAGAAGTAGGGGGGCGCCGCGCGACTAAATCTAGCTTTTCAAAACCTCCGCAAGTCCAGTGAGCCTCGCTAAAAAAGAAATAGGGGGGCGTCGCCGCGACTAAGTCTAGCTTTTCAAAACCTCCATAAAGTTGAGCGAGCCTCGCTAAAAAAAAGTAGGGGGCGTCGCCGCGACTAAATCTAGCTTTTCAAAACCTCCGCAAGTCCAGCGAGCCTCGCTAAAAAGAAATAGGGGGCGTCGCTGCGACTAAGTCTAGCTTTTCAAAACCTCCGCAAGTTGAGCGAGCCTCGCTAAAAAGAAGTAGGAGGTGTCATTTGTGACTAAGTCTAGCTTTTCAAAACCTCCGCCAAGTGGAGCGAGCCTCGCTAAAAAGAAGTAGGGGCGTCGGGCCGACTAAGTCTAGCTTTTCAAAAGCGTCCGCCGCGACCACGTCTAACGAAGACCTCCGCAAGTCCAGCGAGCCTCGCTAAAAGAAGTAGAGGGCGTCGCCGGATCTGCGTCTAACGAAGACCGCCGCAAGTCCAGCGAGCCTCGCTAAAGAAGTAGGGGCGTCGTTGCGATCAAGGCCGACGCCAATCCCCGCAAAGCCCGGCGAGCGACCTCGCGAGCCGCGGGACCCCGCAGCAAGACACAACATGCAACAACCCCGCAGGGGCGGAAAATCACAACAACCCCAAAGGACGAAAGATTACAACAACCCCGCAGGGGCGGAAAATTACAACAACCTGCGGGGCGAAAAGTTACAACAACCCAGCGGGAGCGAAAAACTACAACAACCCCCGAAGGATGGAAAATCACAACAACCCCGCAAAAAGAGCGTAATATAGAAGCGAGGATAGAGTGCGTGCCTAGGGATACAAAACAATCATACAAACCTCCAACATCGGCTACAAAGCCCCTCGGCGCATACTCAACAAAACTCTCTAACGCCTCGTCAACAAGAGACCCCACAACCCTCTCCACGAACTCCGCCACACCAACAACATCAATATCAAGCCCGACGCGAGCCAAACCCCCGCAAAAACCAAACACGAGCCAACCCTCCGCAAAGACCCAATGCGAGCAAACCCTCCGCAAAGGCGCAATGCGAGCCAAACCCCCCCGCAAAAAACCAAACACGAGCCAACCCTCCGCAAAGACCCAATGCGAGCAAACCCTCCGCAAAAGACCCAATGCGAACGAGAACCCCCCGCAAAGATCCAACACGCGCCAAAACCTAGCAAAATCACGCCCGGAAGAACTAGGGCGTCGGTTGGTGAGGGCAGCCCGTGGCGCCCCAGGCAACCAGCGGGCCTTCCTCCAGGTTTCGTTGCTGCGGCCCGGCGTCTACGGACCAAACCCACGAGGGCTGCGTTGGGGAGGACCCGCGCCGAGGACCCCCGGTAGCCCCCCCGGGCCTAAGTCTCCTCGGGCGCCGTGCGGGAGTCACGCCGCGGGGAGCAACCCCAGCGGCGTGGGGCGCCACGGCGGGGGCGAGACCCCGCCGGGTGCGGGCGCCACCGCCGGCGCGACCGAGACAGCCCGCGCGCGGGCGCCATCGGCCGAACGCAGGCGGCCCCGCGGCGCGAGGCGCCCACGGGCCGAAGGATCGCGGCCCCCGGCGGCGCCACCGGGCCAAGGCGAGACCCGCGAACGGGCGATGCCCCCGATGGGAGGCGACCCTCGCGTTGGCGGCTCGCGAGGACCCGCGAAGCGGCGCGCTTCCTCGCACGGGGCCCTGGCCAACGGCAACCAGGGGCGCCCGTGAGGAGCGAGTCAAGTCCGACAAGGCGGCGGGCCGGGAAACCCCTAAAGCGCCCAAGGTGGTCTCACCGAGTTCTTTTACCCATTTGCCCCCGGAGGGGATTGTGCTGGCTACCCCTACGTGGGTCCTTGGTGTTAGTGATTTTAGCACTTTGTCTGTTATGTAACAACGTCGCCCCCTCCGAAGCCGGGATGCCTATAAATCTGAGCCAGACAAGACGTATTGAGGGGCGGTTGGTAGCCAAATTTGTTGCCACATAATCGAAACAGACTTCTCGTGTTACTCTTTCATCCCGTCGCCACGCACGCGGGACCCGCCTTTGTGATCGGCGATACCCTCGGCAACATCGGTGAGGGGTATCGCCGATCAAGGATCCGGCTCGCGTTTGTCTCACCACATGGGAAACCCTCGCCTCTCCTCCCGCTACCCCGTAGCGAAGCCGAGGGGCAGTGATCCCCACATACGATTACCCGATTACTCTATGATAAAATTTGGTACATTTTTATGGCTTTTTTCTATATTTAGTTAATTTATTCCATTTAATTATATTTTTTTGAAAAACACAAATTTGAACCGCACGTGCATCGAGTAATGGAATTGATGATTCAAACAATGATATTCGTGCTTTTGAGTGTATTTTGAGGCCGAATCCGAGAACGGGCCCGAAATTTTGATCATCTTGTTCACGAAACATGACCATTCACTTGCGGGTGAATTGTTTTTAAATTCTATAAAAACAAAGCGAAGTCCGAAAATCATGAAACTTTTCGATATGTCGTGATATCGTATGTGGAGGTTGTGGTAAAAATTTGAGAAGGTTTAGGTGCAAGTTGACACGTATGATGCTTACAAGCGGAGAATCTTCGTTGAAGATTCGAGAAAGATGAGAAGCATTCTCTAACATTTGAAGCATCGTGCGTGCCAACTTGCGCGAAACCTTCTGAAATTTTATCACACCCTTCACACATGAAATCATGCAATATTGATAAGTTTCATGATTTTCGACTTCATTTGCTTTTTTATAGAATTTAAAAACAATTCGACGCAAGTATGTGGTCATGTCTCGTGAACAAGATGTTCGAAATTTTTGGTCTATTCCCGAATACTGCCTCACATTTCACTCATGAACACGAATATAATTTTTCCATTCATTTTTTTTTTCATTATTCGAATGACTTGCGGTTCAAATTTGCCTTATCCTAAAAAAATTCAATTAAATGAAATAAATTCAAGAAATATAGCAAACAGTCTGAGAAATGTACCAAATTTAGACATGGAGTACCAAGTACTTGTAGTAGGACTGCAGAAAAAGTTTGGAAGCCAAAATCCAAAAAAAAAAAAAATCGCTTTCTTTTGCCGTGTCGGGGACACTTTCGGCAAAGTGCTCCATTTGCCGAGTGTCACGGCCGACACTCGGCAAAGCGATTTTTTTTTACATACATGCGCTGCTAGTTCAAATTTTGCCTGACCACTTTTTTTTTAAAAAAAATTAAAAAAAAATTGAACACTTTTGCCTGACCACCTTAACTTTCAGATCTGGACTATATTCGAGTGCCAAAGAATATTTTTTATAAAAAACAACGGTTAGAATTTGTCTTTGCCGAGTGCTGTGATCTGGCACTCGGCAAAGCTCGGCAAACCGGCCACACAGAGACAGAGACAGACACAGACGCGCTGCGCACCGGTATCCCACGGACGCGGGCGCGGATTGTCTTACTGAAGCTAAGTCACAGCTGACTTGCCCCATGCCTGATGTCGTCCATACCTCATCCAAGGGCTGACAAAGGAAACAATTTTTCACCCAAACAACAAAGCCCAGCTGTAATTCTAGCCCAAACACAGCCCTGCTGTAGGGTTATATTTGAACAGGAGTATGTGCTTGGTAGACGGAATGGAAGAAAAGACACGAAAAAATTGAAAAGAATATAAAAGGATAAAAATCGTTTATTTCTTTTTAAAAAAATATATAAGCTAGAGGAGCTGAGGAAAGGTCTGCAAAACTTCTGCGTCTAATCGAGCCTGAATTATTATTTTAATATTTTAATCGAGCCCAAATTATCGTTTTAAGAAGAAAAAAAAAAAGTCATGGAACCATAGTATATCGATATAGATTAGACCGGAGTACTGGATGATAAATTGTTTAATATTTTAATTAGTTATGAATTATTATTTATCTACTACACCTATATAGACAAACTCCACTAGCTAATTCTCTCAACATGCAAGCTATCCACCTCATCATTCTACTAACAGCCCCACTAGCTAATTCTCTCAACATACAAGCTATCCACCTCATTATTCCACTAACAATCGCATTTATGGTCAACTTTTGCATACCAGAAGCAACGCTTAGCGAAATTCATCTAGTTATAAAGAAAGATAAATAGTTCAAATATCTAAAATATATTATATATTTGTTACTTATTATTTTTGCTTATAGAAAATGAGAGATAAAAAAGAGAAAGAAGTCACGTACATACACAACCGAATGTGGATTCCCATGAATCCATGATTCCATCCGACGGAGAAAATGGAAACAAACGAAACAAAACAGAAAGACACACGGACAGAAATGTTTTCTACGTGAAAAAAAAAAAACGGTTCCATATGGCTGAGACCGAGTCACTTTAGAGTTTATTTTGGTTATTTAGAACGTGTAAATATTGAAAATACTTAGTAAAATGCAAATTTAATTCTGCTATATAAAAATACTTAGTAAAACTCTCAGTTATTGATTTTTTTGTTTGTTTGAGAAAGTATAACTCTGAGCAGGGTTGCATTTGGGCTAGAATTACAGCTGGGTTTTGTTGTTTGGGGTGAAAAAAAATCGTTTCCTTTGTCAGCCCTTGGATGAGGTATGGACGGCATCAAGCATGGGACAAGTCAGCTGTGACTTGGCTTCAGTAAGTTAGACAATCCGCGCCGCACAGACGCACACACGCACACGCACACGCACAGAGCACCCACCCCACCACGCCCGCCGCCGCCTTCCCCGGCCCGCTGCAGGCGCGCGCCGCCCCGCCCCACCAGGCCCGCCCGCGCGCCGCCCCGCCCCGCCCGCCGCCGGCGCTCGGCCCCGACCAGCCCGCTGCTCGTGCACGGCGCGTGTGGATGCCCGGCGGTGAGGCCCGCCGTGTGGTCGGCTGCGGCGGCGGCAGCTGTGGTGGGCGCGCTTCTGTACGCCCGTCGGCGGGATAGGAGGGAACGGGACCTGCTCGTGCTTCTCTCAGGAGAAGGATAAGGTTTGGATCTCTCTGTAGCCTCTTAATCGTGATGCCAAGCGATGTCAATCAGTCAATGTGAATTTGTAGTTAATTATCTAGTTTCTGTCATGGATGATCCCCTAGACGAACAGTATGATGAGATGGAAACTAGTTGTTTATTGTGGTTCCAAACAAATGTGATTAGTTTCGTTTAGGCTATAGAACAAGCAAGATATTTATCTGAAGTCCAATATGAAGTGAACTTCAGAACCTGTTAGCTTGATCTTGCACCATTTGGTTTAAGATCATACGGACCTGTTCATACGGACCTACTTGTCGATGTTCATGTCCCTCTGTTAGCTTGATAAGTCCACTATTGAACTTATTAGTCAATATGAGCTGTTCCGGCGGATGCTCATCGGTGTCAATGACGGGCGCCACTTCCATGGCCTGTTCCACTGCATCGACAAGCAGGTCCGTTACAGAATCACAAGCCTGCTGGCTTGAGCATATGTGGCTTCTCTTCCAGTCTTCCCGCAGGGCAATCTATATGTCTGAAAGCTTGAGATAAAGTTGATTTTTATTTACATATTCACCATTTGATCTGTGGCCTATCAAATTCTCAAATATCCTAATCTTGATTCTGGTTTTCACAACTTAGGGATATGCATGTTGCTACTGTTTTAGAGACTCAGCTTTATATGCTCATGTATTTTTGATGCAGTAAAATCTGGAGGCTCTGTTCTAATACCAATTGGCCGCCTTGGTGTTATTCTTTTACTTTTGGAGCTTATATCAGAAATGCTACATTCTTCCAGCATGAAGGTAATTGTGGCCTTGGAATCATATAGTGGATTTTCAGATGTCATGCATAATTAATTTAACATGTGAGCCTCAGCTCTTGAGGCAGTGCTTATGCCTTCGATTTAGCATTGTCATATCGTAATACAGGTGAACCTGAAACTGTTAGTCAAATTGATTATATTTATTCTTTAGCTGCTGGTAAGAATAGTGGTTATAAGTTACGGATTAGAAGATTTGGCTATTTGGGAAACAGTAAACTTTTTAAATGACATTATAAGAGGCATAATTGCAAACAACTGTTAAACCGTTCTCTTTTTTTTTTTTTTTTTGGTGTAGTATAAGAATCATAATTTCTATAGTTGCTGATTTGTTTACTGGACTGAAGCATGATGCTTATCAAAGATAGCTTATGCATAAAGAATTTCTAATTCATTGTCTATTGCATTATTCAGGAAACCATCTATAGATGAAATTCCTAGTCCCTCTGTATGGCAGAAAGAAGCCTTCACTTACAAGATTTAATTGGATTCCAGGTATATGGAGCTATTGACATTGTCCACTCTTATACACTCAATCTTTTTTATATTGAATATTCAGAGTATCTGTATGGCCACCATTCTTATAGCCTTTTTGGTTTCTTGCATGAATAGTATTGTCCATCTGATCCAAAGGAACTGATGGTGACATCTTGTGACTCACAAAGTTCCATTCTCGATGGGGTTCATGTCATGTCCAGCTACAAAGGTACTAAGCAGCTCTTCTAGGATTACTCTTGAATTAATTGTTGACACATTAAGTTAACATGCCTGTTTTTTTGCTGTTCTCAGGATTGCGAAGTACAAGTTCCTGCAGCATTTACATGAGATGGAGATCACATTATTTATGCAAGACGAAATGCGTATTGTTTCTGCTCTATGCTTTGTTAATAGTCACGTGGGTGTGTGCTTGTGCTTGTGGACCAGGAGTATGATGTATATAAGACCATGGCACCAGGGATTTTTTTTTTTTTTTTTTTTTTTTTTTGTAAATGCGATTTGCAGTGTGTTTGACACTTTCGGCAAGAATTAGTTTTTAAAAAAAAAAAAAAAATTAATTCTTTGCCGAGTGTTGACGTTGGGCAAAGCCGTGATAACGGCGACAAATACCCGTGATGGCGCTTTTCTTTGCCGTGCCTTGGCAAAAAGCACTCGGTAAAGAGGCCTTTAGTGATGATTTTTTTCCGAGCGCCCTTCGCCGAGCGTAAAATAGGCCGGCACTCGGTGAAGCACCTGTTTCCAGTAGTGCAAGCGGCCCCCCAGTCCTCGATGGACCAAGGACCCCGTGTTCGGTCAACTAGAGGTGCTCTGACCGGCAAGGCAATATCGGACTTGAAGTTCGACCTCCTATGTCTCGGTCACTCAGAGCCCCGCTAAGGGGTTAGACCGAATGACCGAAAGGTCGAGCATAGTCAACATGCCCTGAGACCGTCTGCACCGTCGGTCTGTATATGCATCCGGGAAGCCAGGTAAGCCAGATACAGCAAAAAACTGCTGCAGCGGGTTACTGAAACGCTGAGATGGCAGCCTGGAAGGCTCTCGCATGCGCCATATTACCAGAGATACAGGCACTACGGCAAAGGACGGACGGGTCCCACGCTGAAGGCAGAAGCGGGAGGCAGGGGAGGAAACATGCGCCAGCGCGGGCCCCATTGATGATACTAACCCAAAAAATATTATACCTTGTAAACTAAAAAGATCAAATTAAATTATGATTCTGGCATTAAATTCGTAGCAATAAATTCTTCAAAACTAGATCTCACATGGATATATTTGGATAACATTACAAGTGGGCCCCACTAATAGTAGTTTGTATAGAGTAGAGATATAAAAAAGATATGAGTGCAGGAGAGAATACTGTAAAGGAGAGAATCTTGATGACTGGGATGTATAGAGAGAGTAAATAGAGGAACGTGAGTGCGGAGAGCCCGAGGCGAAGGCCCACCAATCGTAGCCGTATAGAGCAAGGACACACAGAGGATACACCACGACATGCGCTATAGCTACCCTATAAGGAATAGGTGCCGGTGATGACTACAGTACGCGACTGTAGCGGCGCTGCTCCACCAACCAAGATGTGCACGGGCCACTATGGCAAGTCCATCCCAACATCAATGGATCTCATGGGGATGGACCCGTCCTTTCTGCCACTCCTCTGCACAATGCCACGGTGGCGGGGAGGAGGACCGGCAATGCCATCAAGGGGCCACACCATCTCCGATCGACATGTAGGCCTCAGCACCCCTCTCTTCCGGATATATAAGGTGAGGTAGGGGACCCTCTCATGGTGACGCATGCTCATACTCACACAGAGGCGCGCACACACGCTAGTCACGTGCTATACGTTCTTTCAACCCTTTCTTCAACATCAGGAACACAGTCCTCTCTCCCTTCCATTTGTAGCCTCTATTGCAACTATTTAACCCTTGGTGCTCAGGAACACGATCAAACCTCTACTGGACATAGGCTACGTTGCCTGAACTAGTATAAATCCTGAGTATCTAATTGTTAAGCCATCTGGGCTCCATGTGTGATACAAATTTACTAGTTGGTAACACGAAACACCAATGCTATCATTCTATAACACAAGACACAAATTTGGTCCCACACTTAAAGAGTTAGCATGCTTGGATCTCACTAGGATCGCCGACGATCAAATGACCTAGCCGGTTTCCAAATCGTCCCCGGCCGGTTTTGGCAGATTTGCCTTGAAAACCCGTAAACGCATCCTAGGAAGTTGTAGGATCGTGAGCCACCTAGAATCACTTGTCGAGTTGTTTGTAGAACGGCGGATTCGGGACTGAAAAAGCTAGGGTTTGAAAAAAGATAAAAAGTAGACATATTGTATAAAAGATCGATTGGGATGCCCCGAATCGATCATTGACCTTTATATTTATTTATAGGGCGGGTGGACTTATCTTGTTGGGGTCGAAACTATTACAAAATCTGTGAAAAATACAACCCAAATTCGGTTTCGGATGCCAAAACCGGCCTATCTAGTTTCCACGGTCGTAATTCTCTCATATGGACTTCAAATTGGGCGTTATATATATGTATTTCGATAATCTCGACGAGAAGAACACCACGATGAAGTCTAATTTGCGGTTTAACAAAGTTTTCAAAACCATCATGGCCGGTTTCGGGAAATCGGCTAGGCTGATTTTCCTAGAACGACCAAAGGTTTGGCAATTTTGGGTGTGAACAATTTCTTCCCATCGGTCACGCTTGCCTTTGACATTAATCTGTTACAAAGCGCATTTGAGACTGCTTTCGAAATAGCTGAAAAGCTGAAAATGCAACATCCAATCCAGGGAGTACTCCCTCCCGTCCCCTAAATTCTAGTCGTTCTAGGAGCCGGCGGTGTAAACAAGGAAGGGAACAAATGACCTGGATGCCCCTACCGTCTCGGCAAAAGCTGATTTGAATTGACAGAAGAGAGAGTGGGGTGTCAAGCATGTGAGAGGGTGCGGAGTACTAGATGGGCCAAAGGCTACTGCTGCTCCCGACGGATGCTAGGCAACGCATGCACTCTGCTAGGACATCGTAGCCAACGACCAGAAATTCGGGACGGGATATCTTTGCTTCCGCGACTAGAAATTAGGGACGGAGGGAGTACATGAGATGAAACACAAACCCCGGTTTGTTGTGCTACTATTTTGCTTTACATGCTCCATTTTTCAGCAATCTTATTTCAGAATAAGGGAAGACATATGTACAGTTAGGCCTGCCACTGGGAAGAGTATGGATATACCCACTCTTGTTCATATCAAATCTAATTATATATTATCCAATCCTTACCCTCCCCATTTCTACCCATATCCAATGGATAATTAATCTTGTACTAGATACTATGTATATTTAATGGATAAATAGTTTAATCCCCATACCCTACCCTCCTCATTTCTAATGGATAATTAATTTTTTACCCATACCCTCCCCATTTAGCATGGGTGTGGATTTGGATATGAATAATGATTATCCACCAACAGCCATATGTACAGTCCTGCAGCAGAACAGCCTTTACAGGGCGCTGGTTTCCATCCATATTTTTTTTGAAATCAACTGGGGGGGAGAGGTTCCCCACCATTTTCATTCCAAAACACTTGCACCCCGCAGGGCGCAAGGGAAAGTTTCACAAGTTCAGAGTGTTACAGTTTCGTAGGTGAGCACACCAGCCCATCAGGCTGTTTACAAGCTCAGGTTTCAGGCGCTTACGCCAAATTACAAGATCATCGCAGACTCTGGACAGAACTAATCTCGGACAGAAGTTTTCGCCACGGAACACATGTCCATTCCGTGCATCCCAGATCCTCCAAAGAATAGAAAGAAAAACAAATGGCCATAGCGTAGAAGATAGGCCGGGGGGGCTATCTGCTGTCCAGATGCTGTCATCCTGCATTTGCATAATAGACTCCATGCCGATGGCTGACCAGATCCTGGTGCTTTGGCCACACCAGAAGAAGATATGGTTTCCATCCATATGATGGCAGGCTCAGATCAGTGGATGATAGGGAGCTCATTCTCCCTCCACGCCGAGAATCCACCGGCAATGTCAGTGACAGCAGTGTAGCACTGAAAATGGTCGCGATTAATGCTCGCCATGAATTACAGAAAGCCAAGAACTGACCTGTGGGAAGATGAGATGGCAATGCTTACAGCAGAGCAGAGTTCAGTCGCCGCCATCATGCCACTTTGGCAGCCCTGGGAATTAGCAGCATGCCGCATGCGAGATTAATTTCCACGAGTGGTAAGGAACCGACTGAAACAAACGTTATAATCTCTGAGACTATATTCGTTCAGCAAAACGTACAACGATGATCTCGTCGTCCTTTCCAAAGATCCTCGACCCTTGCTCAAGAAAGTGCGTGTTTTTCGTCATTCTTGCGCGTGACACAGAAGGTTCAGAATCGTTTAGAACCGAACGTCCTCGTCAACCAATGCCTAGACTGTGAGATCATGTAAAATGAAATAAAATATAGATAAAATATCCATCCTCAATGTATATTTTTTATTTTATAGTTTTATAGATATTTAATTTTATGATTTATATAGAGTTAGTAATCGTGTTAAGAGAGTATTTATTCTCTCTCTTCTTAAAAACGATTTGGCAGCCTATTAAATAAAATGAAACTTAGTAAAACTCTGGCCTTTTTTTTGAGACCACGCCCACCTAAGTCGGCGCGTTTTTCATTAAGCAGAGTGTTGACAGCACAAGTCCGAATACAAATAAGTTCACGTTAATACCCTGATTACCAAACAAGCAAAAGAAAAATAAAGAAACCACAAGCTAGAGCAGCCGAAGCTAAAACAAGAAACTGGAAAACAACGGAATACAGGAGCCACGAACAGAGGTCCAGCAAGGCCACAGCAGGTCACGCTGAGAAGCACCCAGCACGCATCACACTTGAGCAGTAGCAAGAAGCAGGCTTAGATGCCGATTGCCAGCCGAGCACCAGTCCTTTGCCTCCTCAACAATGGCCGCGAACATCTGCTGAACTGAAGGAACGAGACCATCGAACGTGCGCGCATTCCGCTCTTTCCAAAGCATCCACCCTATCAAGAAGAACAGGAGTCGAAGCCGCGGCGGCGCACCTTGTCCACCATCTTCCTGCATCTCAGCCACCACTGGAAGGCAAGCTCTTGGACTGGGACGATACCTTGCAAGTGCAGCCTGTCAAGGCAAACATGCCATACCTGACGACTGAAGCAGCAGCCTAGGATGATGTGCTCCATTGTCTCCACTTCTTGATCACACATAATGCACAGGTTTGATGGTTGGAGACCATGGCGGTAGCGCCGATCCGCCGTCCAACAGCGGCCATGCAAAGTCAGCCAGAAGAAGAACCACAGTAAAACTCTGGCCTCAAACACGGTGTAAAAGAGCAGTGAGGGTTTAGAATCCACAGCATCGTACAGAGAGCAGTGCGAATTTTCAGTCACGTGTCTCGGTGTCTGTGGTGACATATGTCTGCAGCCTTTTTTTTTTTTTTGAGACAAACGTACGTCAGCAGTCGGTAGTGATTGTTTTGCCAATCTCCAAAGTCCAAACTCATGCATGGATCCCGGATAAGGAGGACTCAGGTAATTTCCCTCCGCCACGTATTCTTTGTTTCTGCAATGCTGGCCCGGTCCATCACTTCGCCAGTTGGCCCAAGAGGCCCAAGATTCAAACCAGACATCAGATAATGACAACCGCGCGTCCGCGCGTACCAGGCCATAGGATACTAGGATTACTTACTCGGCCAATGGTAGTGCAAAAGGCTGTGCTCTGTTAGGCGGGGCCAATACAGTTTTCAAACATATATTTTTTGGCACATTTGGCCGTTAACCGCTCATACTGATCATATCATGTACTAGTGGGCCACCGCGAATTTGTATGGTTGTCTCACCTTAATTACTACCGTAACTCCTCACCCCCATTGTTCCTACGGAGCACTTTTCTCCGGTTCCTTTGTCATCGTCTATCTGTTAGACGAAAAACTTATTAAAATAAACAGCACAATCACAACAAAACGACCACGCCAACAGTGCTTGTACCTTACTGGTTATACAAGTGACTTAGTAGCCCCCGAGGTTCTGGGTTTGACTCCCCATGAGAGCGAATATTACGAGATTTAACGCTTTGTTGTGCTTTTCGGTGGTAGGCAACATTCCCGTCGATAGCGAAGGCGTCTGTGGTGACTTCGTCAATCTCGAAGATTTACCGCCCGGTTCTCGAAGATGCCGACAGGGGATAGGGTTTTGCGTCGTGCGTTCATAGGGGTGAGTGTGCATCGTGAGTAAGGATGAAAACGGAACGAAATATCCCGAACCGAACCGCACCGTTTTACGTATTTAATCCGATCAATTCGTATTTTTCTTGTCCGACTTTTTCCGTTTACGCTTTTTCATTTTCAGATTTCAAATGTAAAAGTAGAAAACGGTTGAGGAGTTTTTCGACCGAGTTCGACCGTTTTCTACTTTTCTACTTTTTTAGTTCGAATATCCCGAATTTAAAATTCGAATTTTCTTTGCCGATCATTCTTCTAGGCAACTATGCAATGGCAAGTGTGGAGCAATCGATGATTATAGTCGCATTATATAGGCAAAGCACACCCCGTCAGCGCCTCCCCCGAGTCGCCGAGGTGGGACTAATCACCTCGCTTTGGCGCCGCATGGCTGCATCCGGCTTTATGCGGCGCTGTTATCGTTGCGTTGCATATGATTAGGTTGGCGAAAGATACTGAGCTAGATGGACCAAAATGATAAGTTTGCTCTCTTGCACTCAAATTTTCCTAAATGACACTTATTAGTTTTTATGCATTGTGGGTCGATATTCCGTATTGAATTTTCTTATACCGACCGTGTTCGACGTAAGTCCGCCTCGAATTGGTTTGTTTTCAAAATTCGTAAGTTCGCGTTCGTTTTTCGGTCCGGCTTTACCGTTTTCGCTTTCATTTTCGTATTCAAATGTAAAAAGTAGAAAACGGTTGTGGCGCTTCGACCGAAGTTCGACCGTTTTCATCCTTAATCGTGAGCGTCTGCATTGTGCTTGTATAATCTAAAAACAATGCTTGAGTGGCCCTAAAAAGCTTTTTGGTTGGTTAGAGTTGACACCCTACGACAAAACAGGCAATCATCACTACAGGACCGTCATTGCCGGTTGTTTTAGAATCAACAATTATAACTAAGGTATCACTATCAGCTGGTAGGTAGGATCGACCGTAAGCCTGTCCGCAGCGGGAGCCTATATCCGCTCCTGCAGTACGCTTTTAGCGTAAAATATGCTGTAGCAGGGTATGGGAAAGGTCCCGGTAAAATAGCGCACCACAAACCATCCGCTAGAAATAGCGGGCTCCCAGTCCTACGCCATGCCTGACGCTGGCCCCACAAACGGTACGAACGGTGGAAAGAAGTGAGGAGAGAGGAGATGGTAATGGGAGATGGGTGAATAAAATATAGGGTAGTTGGTATAGAGTATGAGATATAGAGGATGATGGGTGCGGGAAAAATTGATATAAAGGAGAGAATCTCGATGACCAGGACAGAATATTTCTTTTAGAGGATGAAAATAAAGTACGAAGAGTGCGGATAGTCTAATAGCGAACACTGTTAGATGATGGATACAAACCAACAGTGAAGTAGGGTGCAGACCCAAAAATAAGATTAAGATGCTTCAAAAAAAAGTTTAAATCCAACTAATGTAACTTCCATCAAATGTACCTTTTTTTTTGCGGGGAAAGGTTGAGCTTTATATTATAGAAGAACATAGTTGCAATCGTCAGGCACTAAATAGCCAACAAGGTCTGATGCTCCCTTGAGCCACGCTGTTGAAGATGTTTACAAGCATGTGGATACATCACCAGCCTCTTGCACTATACTTCCAGCGGATGTAAATACAGGTCCATCTAGATGGCTTAAACTATATATCTATCTGAACGATATAACCTTCGTATAGATTGATATAAGATTGATAAACTATCTACCTTGAACTATCTATTTCCACTATAATATGTTTTAACATATATTGTCACTTAAAATGCTATTTCTTAGTGGATTTATACAAGACTTCTATCTCATGCTTACAAGTGTTAGAGTATATCACAACTAGGATAAACTTAGTTAGATCCCATGTACTGGCTTCACCCCAAGTCATATGAAAACTCTATATATACCGCCTAAGAGGCTCAATGCAAATCATTCAATTTGCACCCAACTTTATTCTCCTTCATGATGTCATGAGTTCAAGTTCTAGTCTAAGGCAGGCGCAAGACATCGCTTCTGCATCGCATGCCCGTTATCGTTTTAGCGTTTTAGCGTTACATATGAAAACTCTATATATACCCACCTGGTGGGACATCTACCCACCAGGTGGGTAGATCCTATTGATTTGCCAGCCTCGTTATCGTTTTAGCGTGGGTCGCGGCAGCCCGATTGCCTACCTCCTTGCATTATCATGGTTGTTCCCAAAGCGTCGCTGCGGGCTCGGATCTGCTAACCAAGACTGCTTTCAATCATCTCGTTCTTTTTGTCGGGTCACCTTCGTCCAAGTCTCTATGCAGCGGACCATGGTTTGCCTCCCGCTGCCGGTCACTTTCGTCCCGGCCGTTGCCGGTGGACACCACCGGGCGTCCCGGCGGGTGGATCTAGACCCACCCGCCACACTCGACCACCGCCGCTTGGTCTTTGGGGAGCTCGTCGCCAACATGCACCAGATATGCCCAGCCATGATTCGTTGGATTGGCTTCGAGCCCATAGTTAGGGGCGCGTATGTCGCCTAAGGACGCCTGCGGGTAGCATAAAACCCCCTAGGTAGGGCTGCCCCTTCGCCCCGCCTAGCCGGGCCCTTCTCCTCCGCCACCTCCTAGGCTAGCAGCTAGGTCCTGCCGCCACCGGCCCAGCTCTGCCACCATAGGGTTGGCTCCGCCCCAACACCCTTCATCGCCTATCCTATCCGTGCGAGAGCTCGCCACCTCACGGGCGCTTGCCTAACGTCATGGTGGGCGTGGCCACGCCCTACCGTCTACCTAGGTTTTGATTTGTTGTTGTTTGTATTCCCTTTTTTGGTTTATTTATCCAATTATTAATCAAGGTTTAGTCGCCCGCTGCCTGTTAACCTCACATGTACACGTGCTAGCTACTCCAACATCAGCGTCGACTACATCGGCCTCTACTTCTTCTCGCGTGGTCCGATGCTGTTGAGGCACGTGGTCCTATCATGTCTCGTGCGTAACTGTGGCTGGTGAGGAAGGCGCCTGTTAGTTCATGTGGGGCGTGGCGGAATAGGCTCGGCAACAGATCTTACATCGCATCGGCGTTGTAGAATCTGATTGCTAACCATGTGGAGGGGCAGGTCCCCATTGATGGCTTGATTTATTGCCTGCTTGTATTTGATTTGTGATTAATCTGGGATATGTGCATAGTGATTTGTTGAGTTAAGGGGAGACTTGGGCAGTCTTGCTGTTTGGGAGGAGGGTACGGGACGAGCAGACCCACATGTCAGAGTTGAGAGAGAGGGAGAGGGAGATGCATGCACAGACGGTGCCTCTATTCTATTGTGTACATTGTATAACTTTATTTACTCTTCGTATATTGACAACAAATAATCTACAACATCTTGACAAAGTGACGATGAACAAAGTATACTTGTACTAAATTACTAATCTTCACGCTCGTGTGTTTGCTGCCGCTGACGCTCATGCCCGGCGGACGAGCTCCTTGAAGTTGACCGGCGTGGTAAACTGCTGGGGCCCGTCGTCGTAGAACGCCGACACGATGATCTCAGCGCCGTGCTGCGTGGGATGGCCGTAGTCCCAGAATAGGTGGTCCCGGCGATCACCGCACAGCGTCGAGTTCGGCTGGCCGCAGACGCTCTGCGCCCTGAACCGCCCGCCACCGCAGCAGGCGCTGTCCACGTCGGCGAACCCTGCCACCGATGGATCGGCTATGATCGCCCGCATCAGGCCGTACAGGTCGCCGAGGGGAGTAGGTCAGGCCGTCCAGGCGGTGCTCGTCGTCGGAGGCCAGGCTGGACAGAAGCGACCTGAGCGCGTCGTCGAAGCCAGCGGCGAGCGCGTCGGCGCCGTCGTCGCACGCGCCCGTCGGGCTCTGCAGGCGCTCTACTGGCGCGCACCCGATCCGGCCCACGTTGATCACGGCAAACCTTCTCGCACCCAACGCATACAACCCCTGCGTGAATTTGTATAGTAAATTGTTTAGTGTCTTTTTAACGAAATGAATTGGTATCGGTCATCTTGTTTATTTGAGTAAATGTCATATGTTTAGCTGGAGGAATTTGAGTTTTACTGTGATGGTGGCTGAGTAGTTGGAGATGAGGTCGGAGTAGAAGGCGGCGACGCCGACGTGACTCTGCATCTGGCTGTTTTTGCTGCTGCTGACGTGGCGAACGCGGCCATGTCGTTGGTGCCGATGGCGATGAGGAAGAGCGATTTGGAGAGCAGGTGCTTCACCGTGGTGGCACCCAGTTTTAGTACCATCTCAGCCTTGGTCGCATCGAAGTTGCTTACTTGCTTTGACAACGGGATGTTCTTCCCGGCAAACTATATATTTGCAAATACAATTTATTTTATGATGAAACTATATGCAAATACAAATACAAATTACATACACTAGCAATGCTGTCAAAGTCACATGTGCTCAAAATCAGCGTTGAGATATCTCTGTCTGCCTGTCTCCATCGATCGGTTCCTTGGACATGCACATGAAGCATGAGAGGTGCGTGGTTAAGTTTGACCTGGCCGAAAGATATGATGATCTCTCAAGTCTGACCTCGCTCGCGCATGCAACGACATGCGTGCACGAAATCACGACTCTGATCACGCCAAAAGATAACTCATGTAATTAATTTCGTTTTTTTTTTTTTTTTTTTTTTACAAATTTGTGTGATCTGAACTTTTTTTTTTGGCTGATAGCAGCTACTACTCGATCGGCTGCACAAGTTATGCAAAAATTGACAGATTTTTTTTCCTCTGCATGCGACGACAAATTATGCTGAATAACCACTTACCGTAGAGTCGAGAATCCCAGCTCCTCCAGAAGCATAGTTCACTCCTCCGATGCCCCTGGCGACGAGGCGACGGCGGAGCGTCGCCGAGGCGGCAGAATGCGCCCGGGCGGGCTCCTCCTGAACCCCATAGCCTTCGCTGCACCATTCATATCCGTCCAGCTCGATCGATTCCCGTGCATACCACCAAGCACACACAGCCAGGAACGAACCGCCGATCGATTGAGCGCGATCACACATACCTACCAAGTCGGCGATGTTGTAGCCGTTGCTGAACCTTCCGGTGGGTCTGGCTCCGCCGGGAAGTCGACGCCGTAGTAGGGCATGTTGGCCCGGGGGCGTCCGTCCCCCGGGGTAGTTGTTGTTGCCCACGCCCACGGCGAGTCCCCAAATCGCATACCGCCCGCACGGGCCGTGGTCGATGGCCGGACGTTGCCGGGCGGCGGCGAAGTGCCAGCTGGATGGATATCGCTGCCGCCATCGCAAGTGTGACGACGGTACCACCAACACAACCGTTGCTGCACTACTACAAAACCTTACTAAGAGAACGCCCCTTTGCATTAGGGGCGGTTCATTTTTTCGAGCCGCCCCTATAGCGACACCCCCAAACGAGCCGCCCCTATAGTGACCACATTAGGGGCGGCTCAATCACCAACCGCCCCTACTATTATTAGGGGCGGTTCAATCACCAGCCGCCCCTACTGCGGACCGCAGTAGGGGCGGCTCTATATTGAGGCGCCCCTACAGTGAGATCCCGAATTTTGAAACGAGGCACTAAAAATTAAAAATTCGTAAACGACCTCGGATGAAAAAACTTTGTACATATGAAATGTAGATCTCGAAAAGTTATGAAACTTTGTAGTTGACGACTTTTTATTTTGAAATCATCTAGTCATGCAAAAGTCGTGTTCAAATGTCTCAAATTTGAAATTCGAATTTCGTAAACGACCTCGGACGGAAAAACTTCCTTCATATGAGATGTAGATCTCGAAAAGTTATGAAACTTTGTAGTTGACGACTTTTTACTTTGAAATCATCTAGTCATGCAAAAGTTGTGTTCAAATGTCTCAAATTTGAAATTCAAAATTAAGTAAACGACCTCGGATGAAAAAAACTTTGTACATATGAAATGTAGATCTCGAAAAGTTATGAAACTTTGTAGTTGACGACTTTTTAGTTTGAATCCATTTAGGGCCTCAAATAGTCAATTTACACTCGGATTTGTATAATATGTGGGGACGCGGAATGGGATATGGACACATGTGAGTGTGTAGTGCAGTGGTAGGGAGGGGTCGCGCGCAAAGCACGAGGTCGTGGGTTCGAATCCCGCCGGCGCGTAAGCGCGATTTAACGCTAAAAATACGCGACTTGCGACTTCGACGGAGACGGTTCAAAAAAAAATGTTTTCGTATTTTTTTTTTGAATTTTGAAAATGCGATTTGGTACGACCCACCGTAGGGGCGGCTCATACAGTAGGGGTAGTTGCATCACCAACCGCCCCTTCGCAAAACCGGCTGTAACAACGAAAGGTTAGGGGCGGTGGCAAAACCGCCCCCTACAGAGGGCTTACCAGCCGCCCCTATAGCAGCCTTCTGTAGTAGTGCTGGCTGCTTGGTGGCGCCGCATGGTCGTTGGTCGTCGTCTGCAGAAGTCTGCACTGTTAAGATCAGAGAGCTGGTCCTGCTACATGATTCAATTAGACAATAGTGTTAGGAGATCATGGCGCGTTGACTATGCAGTTGCTCCTCCCCGACCTCCACTCCACTGAAAAGGACGGGAAGAGTTTCTGGCCTCTGGGGATTCAGAAATTTATTGCTAGGAGGAGATAAAAGTGTTTCAATTAATCGCAGTCAAAGAACAGGGTTTTACATCCACGTCCAATGGATCTATCAGTCTTTTCCTAGTCCGTAATCAGTGTACTCATTAGACATATAATGGCCTGGTAAGACGAGATAGCTAGATTGATGGTTATAGAGTGGTGTGTGGGTAGGGAGGGGGGTTGTTCAGAACCTAGATGACATCCAAGGATAAGTTCGTAGACCATAAAATGTATTTTGAGAGTTTGAGGATCTGAATATCATCTCATCTAAAATTCAGTGACCACTTCCTCGAAGAAATTAATACACTCCTTGTAGATTGTAAATGTTATTTCATTTATACTTTGATTGATTACTGCTATGAATCACACTGTCACAAGAATAAACAAATGAAGCACACACACATGCACGCACGAAAGAAATACATACTCCCCGGTTCAAAAACAAAAAAAAAAATAACAATCTAACTCATCATGCTGGCCAGCTGCTTGAAACTGATGGGCGAGGTATACTGGGCCGGGCCATTAAAGAAGGTCTGGGCTCCCAACATGGCGGACCGCTGCGACGGGTGCACGGAGTCCCAGAAGACATAGCGGTCACGGTTGGGGCAAAGCGTGGCCGCCGGCGTGCACTCGCCCTGCGCGCCCAACCGCCCGCTCCCGCAGCAGGCGCTGTCGGAGCTCACGAACCCTAGCCCCATCAGGTTGGCAAAGGTCGCCTGCGTCAGGCTAAAGCTGTCGGCGATGGAGTAGGCGAGCCCTGGAAGCTTCGGGGCGAGGGCGGCCATGGCGGACTTGAGGGCGGCGTCGAAGCCGGCGGCGAGCTGGTTCATGCCGTCGGCGCATGCGCCGGTGGCGTTGAGCACGCGCACACGGGGAACGCAACCGACAGGACCCACGTTTATGATGGCGATCTTCCTCGCGCCCAGCTTGTACAGCTCCTGAAATGTAGTTATTACAGCAGTTATGGATAGGTAATTAGGTATAACTTGTTTTTGAAACAAAAGATGTATATATGCCATTGGGAGGTTGTATGGTTTGCAGATATATATAGATAGTGGCTACTATGAATGAAAATGTGAAAGAGAAATGTCAATTTGCTGTATATTGTTTAAGGGAGTTATAGCTAGGTACGTCCTAGTAGGAGAGTATACATCATCATTATCTACACATTCTGAATATATATCTCAGCCAACCAAATGAACAACTCCAATTTTGATGCATATATATGGCATGCATGCAGTGTCACCTTGGGTAGGCTATATACGCGTCTGCTTTTTGACCAAGACACTATGTTATATAATCTTCAACTTGTTTCTTTTTTATTAGAAAGACATGTTTAATAACTACTTATCATGGTAAGTAACAAACAAAGATACTACAAACATACATTTATATATAATTAACCTAGTAAATAAAATGCTATTGAGTCAGCTATGTAGGTACCATGCTAGGTAGGTTTCTAGCAAATGACCTACATATATATGAGAATATTATTATATTGACTGGTCCGGGGCACACAGAGGTGATCATATACAAAGTATACAAGAGAACGAATGATGAATGGATAGATGCAAAATAAAAGTAGCTAAGGTCGGATTGGTCGTCGTGTCATACCGTGATGGTGGTGGAGTAGTTGGAGAGGAGGCTGCCGTAGAAAGCCGTGACATCGCTCTGCGTCGCCGTCCTGTTCTGCTTGGCCATTGCCGTCGGATGAAAAAAAACTTTGTACATATGAAATGTAGATCTCGAAAAGTTATGAAACTTTGTAGTTGACGACTTTTAGTTTGAATCCATTTAGGGCCTCAAATAGTCAATTTACACTCGGATTTGTATAATATGTGGGGACGCTGAATGGGATATGGACACATGTGAGTGTGTAGTGCAGTGGTAGGGAGGGGTCGCGCGCGCAAGCACGGGTCGTGGGTTCGAATCCCGCCGGCCGCGTAGCGCGCGATTTAACGCGAAAAAATGCGCGACTTGCGACTTCGACGGAGACGGTTCAAAAAAAAATGTTTTCGTATTTTTTTTCGAATTTTGAAAATGCGATTTGGTACAGACCACTGTAGGGGCGGCTCATACAGTAGGGGTAGTTGCATCACCAACCGCCCCTACTGCAAAACCGCTGTAGCAACGAAAGGTTAGGGGCGGCTGGCAAAACCGCCCCTACAGAGGCTTACCAGCCGCCCCTATAGCAGCCTTCTGTAGTAGTGCTGGCTGCTTGGTGGCGCCGCATGGTCGTTGGTCGTCGTCTGCAGAAGTCTGCACTGTTAAGATCAGAGAGCTGGTCCTGCTACATGATTCAATTAGACAATAGTGTTAGGAGATCATGGCGCGTTGACTATGCAGTTGCTCCTCCCCGACCTCCACTCCACTGAAAAGGACGGGAAGAGTTTCTGGCCTCTGGGGATTCAGAAATTTATTGCTAGGAGGAGATAAAAGTGTTTCAATTAATCGCAGTCAAAGAACAGGGTTTTACATCCACGTCCAATGGATCTATCAGTCTTTTCCTAGTCCGTAATCAGTGTACTCATTAGACATATAATGGCCTGGTAAGACGAGATAGCTAGATTGATGGTTATAGAGTGGTGTGTGGGTAGGGGGGGGGTTGTTCAGAACCTAGATGACATCCAAGGATAAGTTCGTAGACCATAAAATGTATTTTGAGAGTTTGAGGATCTGAATATCATCTCATCTAAAATTCAGTGACCACTTCCTCGAAGAAATTAATACACTCCTTGTAGATTGTAAATGTTATTTCATTTATACTTTGATTGATTACTGCTATGAATCACACTGTCACAAGAATAAACAAATGAAGCACACACACATGCACGCACGAAAGAAATACATACTCCCCGGTTCAAAAACAAAAAAATAACAATCTAACTCATCATGCTGGCCAGCTGCTTGAAACTGATGGGCGAGGTATACTGGGCCGGGCCATTAAAGAAGGTCTGGGCTCCCAACATGGCGGACCGCTGCGACGGGTGCACGGAGTCCCAGAAGACATAGCGGTCACGGTTGGGGCAAAGCGTGGCCGCCGGCGTGCACTCGCCCTGCGCGCCCAACCGCCCGCTCCCGCAGCAGGCGCTGTCGGAGCTCACGAACCCTAGCCCCATCAGGTTGGCAAAGGTCGCCTGCGTCAGGCTAAAGCTGTCGGCGATGGAGTAGGCGAGCCCTGGAAGCTTCGGGGCGAGGGCGGCCATGGCGGACTTGAGGGCGGCGTCGAAGCCGGCGGCGAGCTGGTTCATGCCGTCGGCGCATGCGCCGGTGGCGTTGAGCACGCGCACACGGGGAACGCAACCGACAGGACCCACGTTTATGATGGCGATCTTCCTCGCGCCCAGCTTGTACAGCTCCTGAAATGTAGTTATTACAGCAGTTATGGATAGGTAATTAGGTATAACTTGTTTTTGAAACAAAAGATGTATATATGCCATTGGGAGGTTGTATGGTTTGCAGATATATATAGATAGTGGCTACTATGAATGAAAATGTGAAAGAGAAATGTCAATTTGCTGTATATTGTTTAAGGGAGTTATAGCTAGGTACGTCCTAGTAGGAGAGTATACATCATCATTATCTACACATTCTGAATATATATCTCAGCCAACCAAATGAACAACTCCAATTTTGATGCATATATATGGCATGCATGCAGTGTCACCTTGGGTAGGCTATATACGCGTCTGCTTTTTGACCAAGACACTATGTTATATAATCTTCAACTTGTTTCTTTTTTATTAGAAAGACATGTTTAATAACTACTTATCATGGTAAGTAACAAACAAAGATACTACAAACATACATTTATATATAATTAACCTAGTAAATAAAATGCTATTGAGTCAGCTATGTAGGTACCATGCTAGGTAGGTTTCTAGCAAATGACCTACATATATATGAGAATATTATTATATTGACTGGTCCGGGGCACACAGAGGTGATCATATACAAAGTATACAAGAGAACGAATGATGAATGGATAGATGCAAAATAAAAGTAGCTAAGGTCGGATTGGTCGTCGTGTCATACCGTGATGGTGGTGGAGTAGTTGGAGAGGAGGCTGCCGTAGAAAGCCGTGACATCGCTCTGCGTCGCCGTCCTGTTCTGCTTGGCCATTGCCGTCGCGAAGGCGAAGAAGTCGTTGCTGCCGGCGCCGATGAGGAAGAAAGACTTGGAGAGCAGCTTGCTCACTGCGTGCGGGCCCACCTTGGCCTCCATCTCGGCCTTGGTCGACTCGAACAGACGCACCTGCTGCGACAGCGGGATGTTGTTTCCCGCGTTCTGCGCACATATGAATATATTGAATTTAAGCATGCATGCAAATTATATTATATTATCAAATCATAAAGTTTTTGTTAGGTGACAAAGTTTTTTCATGGCTCCTAAATTGGAAGAGCAGCTGCCAGCCCAAGCATAAAGTTTTTGCATGGCTCTTTGTCAATGATAGACTGAGAAGGAAAAATATGACGCTCCCATCTAATAACTGTGTGCTATGCAGCCAAAGCCCAGAAGAAATAGTCCAGCACCTCTTTTTTTTCATTGTGACTTTGGCAAACAGTGTTGGGGAATCTTCAACTTAATAACTGTCGATGATGGAATTCTTGGCAATCTATAAGCCTTGATATTACAACTCCAGACTCAATTCTTCATGGAAGCTCTTATCATTATGTGCTGGACCATTTGGACTGTCAGGAATGCACTGATCTTTGATGCAAATCAACTTTCAATTCAAGATTGCAAGAGAAGATTCTTTCTTGAAATGAATGATGTAAATAAAGCCCTCGGTTGTTTTTAATCAATGGCTGCAATCTTTAGACCTCCTCTAGTCCCTCTTTTTTTAGCTTCATTTTCTTTGTTTCTTTCTTTGTGTCTTAATTTGAACCCTGAACTTTGTACTCTTTTGTTTTAAGTTTAATAAAAGTATCCTGTAGGGGCCTCGGCCCCTCCCGTTCATTCAAAAAAACAAACATTAAGGCTAGCCTTAGTACTAGACTATTAATTAGTGTATTATTATTACACGTTCGCATATCGCTTGCACAGAAACGTCGCCGGAGTAGTTAGCTGGTACTTTATGCTCTGGTGATGCACTCATCTGAGTTTTATACCTATGATAATCGTAGTCTGCTGCAGCCTGCAGGTTACATTCTTCACCTAACCACCAGCTGGCTATGACGCCCTTGTTTTATCTTTTGACTTTCGTCATGCACGAGGTCACCATAACGTAACGCTGATGTTGTTTCTTACGTATACAATGTAACAGAAAGAATACATGCACAATAATGTACAGTCGCTTACTTTTTTCAGTAATCAAGATCATGCATATGTTCTACACAAATATATCATGGATCGAAAGAGAGCTGGATTAAAACGGTCAGTAGTTTTAGTACTTACAGTGGAGTCGAGAATCCCAGCACCTGCCGATGCATAGCTTACACCTCTTTTGATCGCGCTCGGGATTAGCTTCTTATGCGCTTTCAGCTCCAGATAAGCAAGAGGGCTCTTCTTGAATCCCAGAGTTTGTGCTGCATAAGTACAAACATATATGGGTAGGCATACAAGTCATGATTATGAGTAAGCTTCATGAGAAATGATACATATACAAAACCTCCCAAAATCATCAAATATATTGTTTGCTTACCGACGAAGTCGGCGGTGTTGTAGCCGTTGCTAAACCTTCCGGTGGGAACGCCGCCGGGGAAGTCGACGCCGTAGTAGGGCTTGTCAGCCCTGGGGACGTCCTTTCCCGGCAAATAGTTGTTGTTGCCGACGTCCAGCGTCGAGTCCCCGAACACATACACCGCTGGCACCGCCGGCAGCAACTTGCTCGGCCGGGCGGCGACCGCGCAGACCACGAGGCAGAGGACAAGAATCTTCATGCCCACCTCGTACCCCATCATCGAAGAATGAGTGCTAGCTTTTACACAACTCAAGGTGCTAGTATTGTATCTCCTCGTTGATGAGGATGCTTATTAGCTTAGCTTGTGTTCGAGTTAGTTGATGTGGCCAAGAAGGCGCACCTAGCTCTATATATAGGCAGTGTCTCCAAGGATCAAGTCATCTTTCTTTTTTCTAAAGAAAAAATGGTTTTCAACACATCGACCAAGTCCTGGTCTTAAATCGTTGTTGTTAGTTGTATTCCTTTACTACCCACGCCATACAAGCAGCCGGCCTGCCCTGCTGCATACAAACTTATATTATAATTGTACAAATCATGAGCTACCAAGCTTGAAAACGAGTCCGGATAGATCCAGAGTTCATGTCCAAGCAACAGTTCGTTCTTCTTTTCTCTGACACGATTACAAGTGATACTAATAGTGAGAAATGGGCAATTAATTGTCAAAAGAAGAAATAGAGAACTAATCGTACCATGCATGCTGCGCATTTTCTTGGTCAGCATCTCGATCGACCTGTTCGTTAACATGTTGTTGGCTATGTCTCGTCTACTTTAGACCTCGCTTGTTTTCTAGATATCCTCCTTTTCAGCGGGTGGTCTCCCTTGTTTTCATACATACGTAGCTCGATCGTGTTCTCGATTGTGATGTTGACCTCGCTTAGTTTACATACAACTTTTTTAGAATGATATATAATGACGAACAAGGAAGTTATGGTCATGTACTACAAATTTCAAAAAACAAAGTCATATGAGCATGCGCAATTAACAACGCGTACGTAGTAATTCAAAGACGAAAAGTTTATCAATTAGGTGATCGCCAAGTAAAGTAATTTTTACATCGATATGATGGCTACGTTCAGGTTATATTCTACTGCCTTTGTTCCAAGTCATTGTCTACTTTGTCATTGTCGTAACAAATTCTCTCATTTTGACCCTTTCTTTTTTAATGTTTTCTCGATCGGCCCATTTTTCATTAAGAGGAGAAAAACCAAATCTGAATACAAATAGAGGTCCAGATGCCGAGTGGACAACCTATCTACTGGAAGTAAACTAGGCGATTACATGATGAACATACTCTACGACTAGACCGCGGGAGCAGTCTACATCCATTCAGACCCTGGGCGCCGCTCCTTGCCCCATAGAAGGAAGGTCTCCATGGCCTCCCTGTTCACATCGGCAAGAGGCCCCGTGAAGGAAGACTGCAACTCATCAAAAAGAAATCGCATCGGCATGCTCGGCCTCGGCGTCAATCCCGTTTTCTTCAGCAAGACCCTCCTAGCCTGGGCCTCCGGGTTGTGGTGTCTGTACCCGCTCTTCACGGCGAGCCGCGCGCTACGCCCGGCATTAGCTCAGAAGATGCTTGGCGCCGGCGTGTTTCCTCGAGACCGGCGTGGAGAGTATGGATGGCACAAGCGGCCTCTTGAAAGCGACCACGAACTCGCCAACCGATGGCACGAGCACCGGGCTCGAAGAGTGTGCAGTGAACCCATCTTCGCCGCCACAAACTCCAGGGCCACTAGCGTCACTATGTAAGTTCCAACAAACGCACTACCAATACGTATTTCATAGACTTTAGTTATACTAATTTTATATTGCAGGTGTTGTAGCTTTTATTTATACATTGATTAAATGGAGAGGAGTTGACTCTTAGGATGGATACAGAAAAAATGCTAAATATAATTTGGAATGGGAGTAGTAATTAGTTCTTCACATTTGTTTTATCTTGTTGCGCGTAACTAATAGTTACTAACTTCTATATATGATGCTTGGGACATCAAACGGAATGTGCAAAAATAGTTTGAATTAATTCATGGCCGGTGTCAAACATCACTACATGTTTGATTTTTCACCACATTTACCATCTCTTGAAGCCGTTGTCGTTGTTCCATTGTTTCCCCATAGTGCTTTCTTCTCCATCATTGAGGCCTTCCATTATGCTTTAGCTCCCACCTCTGCCTCTCCATCGATTCAGTCCTTTGTGGCTTCCGCACTACTATACTTCTCCCGCCGTTAATTATTAACCAATACCTTGATATTTTCCTAATCCCACCCTACACAAATCCTACCACCAAAACCACAACCATTGATCGATGCCCCATGCCAACCGCTCACCGTGGTGTGGCCTACAATCTTGAGACTCCACATGTTAGAGAAGCAAAGTGCTTGCTCACTAACCCTAACCACCATGAAGTTTCTAATCTTTTGCCCCCTCCCAATAATGGAAATGGGTTGGAAAATATGATGAGAGAGGGCCAAGGGAGGCAGTGCTTTGTTATGGACAAAGGTGTCCATGCTCCCCATGCCATTTGAAATCATATGAGGTGAACACTAAATTAAACTTGGCCTCCTCTACGTTCTAAATAGAGTGTGCTTTGGATTTAGTGTGTCTAAATTTACCCCTAATTTGGAGTTATTGTCAAGCTCTGTCGCCACTGGTTGAGGCTAGAATGTTATGGAACCATGAGAAGGGTCACAGGAGGACGCGGTGTTACACATTTTTTTAAGGTCCATGCACTTAGGAAGTAGGGACTAGAATGTATATACTCCCTTCATCTTTGAATAATTCTATTATTAAAGTTGTCTTAAGTCAAATGTTTGCAAATTTGATTACATTTATAGAAAAGAGATACAAGATCTATGACACCAAATTAGCAACATTAGATACACTATATTTTCATAATGTGTTAATTTGGTGTCCTAAATATTTATGCTTTTTATAATAATTAATTTATTTAGCAGCGAAGGGAGTATATGGGATCAGGAAGAAAACATAGAGGTGAGGACAATCAGCTAGCCAACTGATTTGGCTCGATAATTAGTCTTAAAAAAGTGTCAAGTCTTCCCCTCTGAATATAATACAAATTGCTCTACTTAATTTTTTTTTTTTTTGAGCGAGCTTGGCTCGTACTTCATTAAAAGAAAAACAAAATGTTCCATGTTACACGACCTTTGCCCTTCCCATGGCGAGGTGACAGGAAAGAGCGCAAGTAACACACTAACACTTGTTCTACTTAATTTATCTCCATGCTCTCTAATACCATATATACACAATATATTTTTCCTGTTAAAGAAGAACAAATAATGAAAAATGAGCAACAATATGTACTTGATATATATGGGGATTCTTTCGGCAATGGAAGCATTGTTTTGTTATTTTTTTTTTTTGAAATCACGCATGTGCGTGTATTGCTTTAAGGGAAAATGGAGTTTTGTTACACGGCTTCGCTCATTATTAGGCGAGATGCCAAGAGCGGGCGAAGCAAGCACACAACATAGATCACCGGCTCAAATGGTGGAGCTTAGGAAGTTGTACTACCTAGGAAACTACTGAGCGACTGAGCGACTATAACGACGCGAGTGCCCGTCAAGGCTCCACGTGGCACGGCCTGGTCCGCGTCCGGTGGGGGAAGCAGGCAGCGCGCAACCGCTTTTCGTGTAGAGGGGCGTCACCCCAGCGCTGATTCCATCCTAGAACCTGGTGGGTCGAGGTCCGGGATGGACAAGTCGGGGTCAGGGCGCCCCTCGAGCCTGTTTAGCAAAATGCGCCTGCTTCTCCAGATTAGGGTCGCTAAAGGTCGACTTGTCGCGTAGCCGGTCCCAACGGCGCGGCACCCATTCGTCGATGACCTTCGAAGATCGTAGGCGAGGTTGAGCCAACAGAGGCTCCTCCAGCGGCAGTGTGAGGGAGTCAATGAAGGCTGCCACTGAAGCTGCTGTGGGCGCAGCTGCGACAAGTCGCGGGAGGCGAAGGTGGGTGCAGCAGTAGGGGGAAGGCGTAGGCACCTCTGACGCCTGGACATCCCCGGATCCTCCCCGCGAAGTGGACACCAAACAGGGGGTGGATCTTTTGCACGTCTGAAGCATTGTTTTGTTATTGATTCCATGATAAACCTTGTCTGAAGAACCAAACATATCTTTTCAAATAAATACTATACAAAACTCTTCACACACTTATTACCCAATGAATGTTTATTCAATCCACCCATTGCTAGCTAGTTGGGAAATTAAATGTGACAAACAAACACCAGCAGAAAAAAAAAATAACAATCACTATCTGAGCATGTACCCGCAATTAATGATAACAACGAACAAAAAATACTCAATGTGGCTGATGAATTTTGAAAAATCAGCTGGCTCTTGTCACTTGTCAGCCAGCTGCTTAAAGTTGATGGGAGCGGTGAACTCCGTCGGGCGTCGTAAGGGCACTCACAAAGGCGACTCTCTACTGCAGAGTCCATAGATATTAATTACGTTGCCACGTGAGTATTTTGCTGATGTGGCGGATCATTTATTGAGGAAAGAGAGGAAAAACAAGACTCGGCGTCTTATTTCGACTCGGCGTCACGCTGGGCACTGCCGCCGGTCCCGTCCGTCGTTGATCGCGTGTGGCTGGCTGCTGCGGGAGACGAGCGGAAGGAGAAAGCGTCGCCCACGCCCGCGAGCCCGTCAGCGCCGCGGAGCTCAGCTTGCCCACGACCCACGCCCGCGAGCCCGTTAGCGCCGCCGGAGCTAGGTATGGCCGCGGAGCCCGCCGCCGGATCTCGCCGTTGCGGTGGGAAGGCTCCAAGCGTCGGGTAGCAAGTTAATTCCGATGGATAGACACTTGATTCGATTTGGGTGCCGCTGGATTGAGATTTTGCGTGGATTTACATGGATGGGATTGAGCCCGTTGTTGCTATTCCGACCTTTCTCGAAGGATGAGGATTTTTTACGTGGATGGGATTTTACGTCGGCCTGAATGATTTCCAATTTCGCGGTGGCCACGGCGCCACGCCGCCCGCTCACTCCGCCAGAGCTCCCACATGACGGCCGCACTGCGAGCCCGCCCGTGCCGCGACATCGCGGCGGCCGTGCGCCCGACCTCGCTCAAGGCCGCCCGCGGACGGACGGCGCGGCCGTGGCGTCGCACGCACGCGCAGCCTGCTCGCGGCGCGCCACCCCGCCGTGGCCGTCGTCTTTGGCGCCCTCGTCGCGCATGACCGCGGCGCCCGTGCCGTGGTGTCCGCCCACCCGTCGGGCTCGGAGCCTTTCATCGCGTCGCCCGTGGCGGCGTAGCTCATGCGACCTCTGCTCGTGTAACATGCCGCAAAGAATCCTCACACAATAGAGAAAGTGATTTGTTTATTTTTATTTAGACTCTATTGAAAGAAAACTGCATTGTAAAGAACCGTAGTCTTGGTACAATATCTCTAGGTTATGGACTCTATGGGTAGAGTCTGCGACCGTGAGTGCTCTAATAGGCTGGGCGAGCATGGCGGCTGGGAAGGTGCACGCGGTCCCAGAAGAGGAAGCGGTCACGCGGTCGGCACAGAGCTTGGCACCAGGCAGGCAGTCCGCCTCAGCGCCCGAGCCGGCCGCCGCCGCAGCACGCGCTGTCCTGGCTCACAAACCCCTAGCGCCACCGGATCGTTCTTGCGCGGAGAAGGCGAAGGAATCGGCGATGGAGTAGGCGAGCCCCGGTAGCTTCTTGGCGAGCCTGGCCAAGAGGGACCCAAGGACGACGTCGAAGCCGGCGGCGAGCTGGTTCATGCCGTCGGCACACGCGCCTGTGGCGTTGAGCACGCGCACGCGCGGCACGCACCCGACTGGACCCACGTTGATGATGCCGAACTTCCTGGCTCCCAGCTTGTAGAGATCCGTGATGGCGGACGAGTAGGTGGTGTTGAGGCTGTCGAAGAAGGCGGTGACGTCGCTCTGGCTGGGCGCCGTCTTGTTTTGCTTCGCCAGCGCTCTGGCGAAGGCGAAGAGGTCGTTGCTGCCGACGCCGATGAGGACGAAGGACTTCGAGAGGAGCTGGGTCACGGCGTGTGGGCCCACCTTGGACTCCTTGGCGGCCTTGGTGGACTCGAAGAGCCGCACCTGCTGCAACAGTGGAATGTTGCCTCCTGCGTTCTGCATGGAACATGTGTACACGTCACAGTCACACATGCTGCTTGGAGTGGAGTGGTTAACATTAGCTCCTTCGGCTAATGATATATATCTTTGTCTAATCTTGCATTGCTCAGATTTTTTGTCTGTAATATATATAAGTAGTTTCTAATTTATTTATTACAGAGTCCAATGAAACTAAACACACAACAAATAGTTGGATTATTTGCACCGGTTTCTAGGTTTGGAGTATATAGTGTTTTTTTTTCAGATATAAATAGCATCGTTTGTGACTTACAGTGGAGTCGAGGATCCCAGCTCCTGCCGATGCGTAGCTTACTCCTCTAGTGATGGCACTTGGGATCAAATAATTGCGCGCTTTCAGCACCAGATAAGCCAGAGGGCTCTTCTCAAATCCTAGATGCTTCGCTGCATATATATGTATCACCAAATTAGCTAGAGGTATTATATTTACACATATCAATAAACTGCTACCTGATGGTAATCAGAACTCAGACTCTCGGTGCAATGTAAATTACCAACAAAGTCGGCAACATTGTAGCCATTGCTGAACCTTCCGGTGGGCTTGCCGGAGCCTGGCAAGTCGATGCCGTAGTAGGGCACGTTGGCCCTGGGGACTTGATCCCTTTAAGGTAACGAGCCATAGGAACAATTTGTTTTTTGGTTGCATCGATGATGGTGGATCCGTTAACGCTTTTGCTGTCCCCATGCAAACTATACTAATATATCCTAGCTACTCTACACCTCTTTTTTGGTACCTTTTTCCTTAATTTACATGTAGATCACATTCCTTCCTGTAACCATACTATTTAGATTTAGCTGTTAACTTGTCATTCATGGACTAACAATATTATAATGATCATAAAAGATAGTAGTAGATGTACACACTTTCTAAACCCATGGAATATTTGTCCTTTTGCACCTTGTCGTGTAATAAAAAAGCATGCATAACTGCTCACATGTTTTTAGATAATGAAAAAAGTATGGTTTCTTTCTTCTAAGAAGAAACATCGGCCCACGCTTATTACAGTGACACGCACCTAGAATTACATTATTTAAATATCCGTTAAAGCTTCTGCTGTCCCGATGCAAACTATAATGATATATCCTAGGTAGCCACTTTTACACCTGATCTATATAGTTTCTCCTTATCCTTAAACTATATGTAGATCACATTCTTGTAACCATACTTTAGTTACCATGCATCAAGTAGTCAATGCTAACAATATTATAGGAAGAGCGGCCGCTGCCGTCTAGGTAGAGCCACCGCAGCCTGCCGCCTACTTGCTCCATCGTCGCCATGCTTGGGGAACCTCTATTTCTTCCACTCTCAGCCAATGCGTCTGCCAAAGATAAGGAGAAGGGATAGATACCCATCCTTTTCCCGGTCTTCTAGTGTGTTAGGGGTTTAGTACAAATATATTTCCAACAAAATCAAATGATTTTTCGGCAGGGACGATCTAGCTTGTGTCGTATAGTGATGACTTAGGTGCTTGCCATGAAGAGATCACCGTTGCAGAGGATCAGGGGTGGTTCTTGGAGCCCCCGCCCCTGAGTTATCGATCTTATTGTCAACTGTCGCGCAGAGGAAATCAAGGTCACGAATGATGAATCTGCATCCTATATCGTACCTGAGAATTGTACTACCGATATTCTTTCAGTGATTTAGATGCGCGTCTTGGACTGGTTCCAAAGTGTTAGATCTTGTGGCATTTCCAATGTTTTGGTGTTAGTCGTTAGATTCAACATAAGGACTACACTTTGGCTCCGGCGTTCAAGGGAAGCCATTTGGGAGAAGACGATGTAAGAAATCTGGATAGAAGATTGTATTTTTTATTTTAGATATTTTTCATGTGTAATTTAAGTGTATTGTGCCAAGATTTAATATAAGTCACCTTTCTCTTCGCAAATTTCCCTTTTTGTTAACAATATCTTATAATGACACACACAAAAGGTAGTAGTTGATGTACGCTTTCTAATCTCTTCGAATATTTGTGCCTTTTGCATTTTGATGTATAATAAAACAATGTTAATCACTTGATTTTTCTTACATAATATAGATAATATCTAGGTTGTCTTACACTCGGAGATAAAAACACGAAGTAGTACATAGTATGACCTATTATATATTTAGATAGAAAAGATGCTATAAGCTGTGAGTTCAGGGATTGTTCGTTTTTAAAAAAACAGAGTTTAGGGTTAGTTTGTAGAGAAAAATATATATATCATGGTGGGAAAAAAGCATCCACAAAACACACATAAAAGTGGTAATAATTTTTTTTTTATCAATGCTTTTACCCTCCTGCCTGTCGTCTATAAATAGAGTTATAGAGTATATAGAGGCCAAGGGGTGAGACTTTTTCTTAGATAATACAGTTATAGAGTATAGCTAGGATAATATAGACAAAATCGAGCTTGTCTTACTCTCGGAGATACAAACATGAAGTAGTACATATGACCTATTAGATATTTAGATAGAAAAGATGCTCTAAGCTGTGAGTTTAGGGATTAGTTTATTTGTAGAGCAAAAAAATATATATCATGTTGGGCAAAAAAAGCATCCTGAAATCACACATAAAAGTGGTAGTAATTTTTTGGCAGTGCTTTACCTCTTGTCTGCCTAGTGAGTACACGGTGAAAAGACTTTTTTTAGATAATGAGTGAGACTTATACAATTCCTCAAAAAAAAAAAAGTTTAGTTCTTGCATTTTTGTATTTCACACCCCTAAAAAGTAGCAAAGCTTCCTCTTGATTCATACATACGGCCTAGTGAGTACATTTTATTGTTTTCTTTTTTGAACACGAGTACATTTTATTGTTTGTAGAGATAAATGCACCACAGGTCCATGAACTTGTCTGCAGTTGGATCAAATAGGTCCATAGACTCCTAAAATGATCATTTGGCCTCTTGAACTTGTATCTTGGTTCACCACAGTCCAAAGCTGCCCGGTCAGCGCGTTTTTGCCAACGTGGGCTGCCAGCGTGGCCCAACCTGTTTCCCATGCCATCATTGGCCCCTTGTTTTTTTTGCATCCCGCCCCCTCTACTTTCTTCCCCTCTTATTTCGATAATCCGATGGCTCTTGCATCTACGTGGGGCAATCTTTAATGCCTTCTTCAGCGAGCTACCATATCTGCGACGATGATGGCGACAACAATGTCTAGTCTTGTGCCGCGGGCGGTTGGAACCGTGTGGCGGGCGGTCATGTCCGTGCCCGACGACTCGAGCTCCCTCGCCGGCGCGATCCGGCAGCATGTCCCTTCTCCTCGCCCCGCACGCCGCCCGATCGGCGTGGGTTCGCCACGGCGATAACGTGGTGCGTCCCCTACTACGCCACCCATGTCATCGGCTCATACACCATCCGCTCCTCCGCGCGCGCCTGGCCGGGCGGCCGAGGCGGTGTGTCGCGCCGTGGCGTCCGCGCCCACGATGTAACGGGAGCAGAAAGGCCGCAGCGGGCCGCCGCTGCGGGCGCCGGCCTCGCCGCTCCGACATGCTCACCGTGAGAGCTAGGATCACAAATCAACGAGTATTTCACAAGTGGCTAACCTAGAACACGAGATCAAATTGATGAACACGCTAAGAACACAAGATGAACCCTAACCGCAGCCGCCAATGGTTTGACAAAGGGCCCTTTTCACCGGCTTAAACTTCAAGTACAAATGACGAATACAAATGTCCAAGCAACCGAAACATAGAGTGATACCCAAAGCTTTATATCCAAATTTTTACAAACCACCCACTAACACACACGATTACTCATAAACATGGATACAAGACGCCAACTTTGCAACCGCTGCCGCTCCTTGACGTCGTGGGCGCTCCCACACACCACGTTCTCGCTTCAATTCAAACCGGCGCGCTTCCCGCCTCGCCGATGACCTGCCGTCCCGTGTGGCGATCATACACGTGTGCACACGCTGGATTAGCACCAACAATCTCCCCCCCTAAGCCCCTGCCGTGTGCCCACATCTTGGACACCTATCGTGGCGCATCATACACGTGTGCACACGCCGGATTAGCACCAACAATCTCCCCTAAGCCTGCCGTGTGCCCACATCTTGGACACCTATCGATGCTTCATAACGTCAAGCTTCCCGCTCCCCAGGGTTTAGTCGGAATGTCGCCTTTCTGTTTCTCATCAAGACACACCCTCTTCACCTCTATCTCTCCCCCTCTCTATGCATTCTCCTCGATGAAGTGATGCTTGGTATCTATGTGCTTGCTGCGAGAGCATGAAGCACCGATTCTTCATCAAGGCTATAGCGTAGTTGTTGTCAACAAACATAGTGACAATCTTCCCGGGTGTGGATGTCAATTTCGACGGCAATCTTCTAAGCCACACCGCTGCATTGCCGCCAAAGTGGATGCCATATACTCTACCTCACAAGATGACAGCCACTATCTTTTGTTTTATGATCCCCAAGTTATCGACAACCATTGAGATAAAATGCCATCCCGCAGTTGCTCCTTCTCCCTACAAGATTCGCTGCATGATCACCGTCAATATGCTACCAACACCTCTCCGAAGTTACCCCCTTGGTGTATACCGCATCATGCCCAAGACTTCCCTCGCACATATCTCGGACCGCTAACAAAGATTCTTGTGCATCATAGTGGGCTCCTTCATAAACCCTCGCTTGCAACTCCAACTGAAAAATGCAAGATCTGGTCTAGTATGTAGCAAATACCTCAAACATCCTATCACACTTCGTACTTTCGGAGCATCTATCCTCTTCCCCTTTCTTATCTTCATCAAGTTTTGTTCCGGTTCATTGGAATTTTAGAAGCATTGCATCCTTCCATGCCAAACCCGGCAAGAATTTTCTTGGCATACCCAGGTTTGTCTCAAAGTGACAAAGTCATCATGTCGATCTACTTCTATTCCCGGATAGTAAGAAAGGCACCTAAATCACTCATCTCAAACTCATCACTCATCCGTTGTTTGAACTTCCGATCTCCTCGTGGATCATTTCCTCGTGACCGCCAGATCATCTACATAGACACCCAAAATGATGGTAGCTTCTCCAAAGCTTCTCTCCTATAGACTGGCCGCTCACTGGGACATTTTTTAAATCCCAATTTCTTCAAACTTTTATCCAAATTTTGATGTTCCAAGCTCGGGAGCTTGCTTGAGCCCATACAATGACTTGCTCGGGCCGTAACTTGGTTTTTCCTTTCCCTTGACCGCAAAACCCCTCCGGGCCGAGTGACATAGACCTCCTCCTCTAAGTCACCATTCAGAATGCTATCTTCACATCAAGATGATGTAGCTTCCAACCTCTCTTTTGCACCAATGCCAAAATCAGCCTTTATTGTTTCACCTCCGCAACAGGGCAAAGACCTCATCATAGTCCACCCCATGCTCTTGCACATAACCTTTGGCAACCAGCCTGGCTTTGTGCTTAATTATCTCACCATCGGCATTCCTTTTGAGTTTAAAAACCCCATTTTAACCCAATTGCCTTGTGCCCCTGCAGTAGCTCTCGCGGTTCCGTGTCTTATTTTTCTCAATAGACCTTATCTCACTATTCATAGCATCCACCCACTGGGTTTTCCGCGCAAGATCCTTGTATTAGGCAGGCTCTTCTATCTCAGCTAGCGGTGCTTCTCCATCTTCTGAAATTTCATCATCCGACCGCCAACTCCACTACATCCGTGTGGTCATAGATGTCATTTAGGCTTCTCGAATCTGGCAAGTGGTTCATCATCCAAGAATCATCGCACATAGTATCCGACCGCTCCCCCGAAGTTCATCATTCACATGGGTTTCCACATTGCCACCATCACCACCTTGGTTACCTGGTGATCGTGATCATCCGCACATCATCCGCAGATCGTGGCTGGATTTCCTCCTCTCCCGACCTCAACACTTATCGTATCCCGCCTGTTTGTCAACAAACAAATCACCACAATCCGCTGCTTGCTCACCCAATTACATTGCCGAGGACTCAAACCATCCCCTATCCCATCGCTTCCTCAAAAAATTGTGTCTCTGCCGACAACAATCTTATTTTGAAACAGGGTCATATAACCTATGAGCCTTGCTTCCTTCCTCCACACCAAGATACACTAGTTTCTACCCTCACATCTAGTTTCTTCGGTGTGTGGTGCGGTTTGCTTTTGCATGGGCCGACAACCAAACACTTTCGATGACCAAGATAAGGTTTTGATCCATTAATAGCCTCAAATGGAGTTTGCTCCCCATAGGTCTTGTTGGAAGTCTGCTGAGCGATACACCGCATGTCCGACAAATCTCCCCAAAATTTTCCTCGGCATCTTCATGCTTTTCAAAGATACTCCTTGCCATCTCCATGATCGACCTGTTTCTCCTTTCCACCACTCTATTCTGTTGTGGAGTGTAGAGTGCAGTCATTTGTCTCTTTATTCCAGCTTCTTCACATACACCTGCAAAGAGCTTTGACAGAATTCACCACCCCTCGCTCCGATCTAAGCACCTTGATTCTCTCACCCGCTTGATTCTCGCATTTTACGCCTTATATTTCACAAACATATCAACTGCTTGATCTTTGCTTTTGAGCATAAAAACATTCATCCACCTACTGTGATCATCAACCAAGAGCATAAAATATTTGCTTCCAAATGGTGTAGGAGGGTTAATGGGACCACACAAATCAACATAAACAAGTCGAAGTGGTTTCCACACGAAACTTGTACTCCTAGGAAAAAGACAATCCTTTGTTTCCCAACCAAACACCCATGACAGACTGCTCAGATGATCTACTAATGGTACCCCCTTGCCATATTCTTTTCCACCAACAGTTTCATAGCCTTGAAATTAACATGGCCCAAACTGCATGCCACAACCAAGCCGACTCCCCATGCTTCCCAACGCACAAACAAAGTTCAAATAATTTCAACTCAATAGTGTACAACCTATTCACTTTGCCCTCTCTATTCTCATCACCGCCTCCCGGTTTTATCAACTACTTCTAGAAAATCATCATCAAGCACAATTCTATGCCCCACTTCTCGTAAGCCGGCCTAAACTCACCGGGACACTTTTCAATTTTGGTATATAATACACCTCATGCAAAGAACCACTCGATCAAGTTGTCTTTACACCGAAATAAAAAAATCCCCTTCCCCCATGATTTCTACTTTAGAACCATCACCAAACCTAACTTTTCCAGCTATGTTTCTATCCAATTCTTTGAACTTTGGGGTCACCGCCTCATATGATTTGAAGCACCATTATCTAAGTACCGGGAATTACCAAGGTTGTAGCCCCCACCCGCAAGGTGCGATTCGAGGGGATCACCTTGGCTTCTTTCGTAATCACCAAGCCTGCCGCCTCCCGAGTTGCCTCCCGGGTTTCGGCATTTGCTCGAGCAAATTGCGGCGTCTCCGCTATCTGCGAGCATCAATGCCGGCTCGACCTCTCCACTTCGGACATGGTGGGCTTGCTCGCCGCCACCTCCACCACCTCCCTCCACCGCCTCTCTCTTCTGACACGGTTGGCGTAGTGTCCGTAGTCCTTGCAATTGAAGCACCGAATGTGCTCCTTGTTCTTCCCCCGACAATGCATGTCAAAGCCCCGGTGCTTCACTGCGCCCAATCGCGCCCACGGCCGCGACCGATCAGCGGCCCACGACCGCTGTCCGCCACCACCACTCCATCCGGTCCGTGCCCACCACCGAGCCTTCACCACTGCACTTCTTCGCCGTGCTTCCCACTAGGCATGGGTCAACAGCAAATTTCAGCCACCAGATTTGGCACCCTCCCCGTACCCTTTCGCACCCGCTCTTCAAATGTCTTCAACCGACCCACGACTTCATCAAACTTGAGCGCCTTGAGATCGTGATTCGCCGAGACTCGCCACCGCTTGACAAACTTCTCCTACACCGTGTTGAAGATCTTCTTCACCATCGCCGATCATCCAACTCCGCTCCAAGGCTCGCAGATACTTCACACCGACATCGCCGTCGGCTTTTCCCCGTGGAGGTGTCGACCGCTCCCATCGGCCTTCATCCTCAACACATCAAAGTCGCCATCGATTCTGAAGCCGGCCGCACCTCCATCACCCGTCTCCCCCACGAACCTCGTCTTGGCACGAATCCCAAACCTCCTTCCCGGTTTTCTTCGCCGCGACCGCATCAGCAGATCGTCCGAGAGGCACCGGAGCGTGTGCCCGCGCCTTCGTGTCCTTCTCGCCTTCCTCTTCGCTTGTCGCGTCCGGGTCTGGAGCAGTGCCTCCGGTTGGCTCCACCACCTCCCACTCCTTGATCCTCCATGATCGCCTGAGTGCGGATCGCCCACCGGTGAAGTTGGGCCAGCCGTGAGTCTGCGGGGTACCGCAACCGCTCACCATCACCGCCTCCTTCTCCGACATGGCAAGACAGAAACTCAACGCTACTGCGGATTAGTGGCTCCGATACTAGAATGTGAGAGCTAGGATCACAAATCAACGAGTATTTCACAAGGCTAACCTAGAACACGAGATCAAATTAGATGAACACGCTAAGAACACAAGATGAACCCTAACCGGCAAATTGTCAAGGGTTTGACAATTGCCCCTTTTCACCGGGCTTAAACTTCAAGTACAAATGACGAATACAAATGTCCAAGCAACCAAAACATAGAGTGATACCTGGGCTTTATATCCAAACCTTTACAAACCACCCACTAACACACACGATTACTCATAAACATGGATACAAGACGCCAACTTTGCAATCGCTGCCGCTCCTTGACGTCAGGGCGCGGGCCCACCGCACACCACGTTCTTCGCTTCAATTCAAACCGGCGTTTCCCGCCTCGGGCGATGACCCGCTTTCGTCCGTCCAAAAAGATCATACACGTGTGCACACGCCGGATTAGCACCAACACTCACCACCATGCTCATCGCCGTAGGCGCATGACCGCATGACACAAAAGCGTGGACGGCCGCAGTCCGACGCCGACTCCCGGGGACGCGGTACCGCTCACGCCGCCGCGGCTCGCCGCCGCCATCGTGTCCCCGCCGTCCCGTGGCCATGGCGAGAGCGGGCGCCACGCAACCCCAGGCCGCCGCATGCGGGTCACCTCCTCCTCGCGGGCGCCAGCGAGGGCCGGCTCACGCCGAGACGAGGGCTTCCCCGGTTCACGCCATGGAGCTGCCCTTCCCGTGGGTGGAAGGTCCCTGCTTCGTCACCGGGCCATGGGCACGCTTAGAAAGCTCGCCGGTGCGCCGCGCGGGGCCTCTTAGGGGCTGGGTGGCTAGAGGCGCTGGATTCGATGCCGCCAATGATTCGCCCACTCGGAAGCCGCATCGGAAGCGGCGGTGAGCGCCATGGGGCTTAAAGCACGAAGCCGCCCACGGAGCTGCGCTTGTGGTGGGGTGCACGCTCGCAGACGGCCGCCGTCCTCGCGTCGCGGAGGCGCTGCGCGGGCGCTGCGGCGCGGGCGCGGCGAAGCCGGGCCGTGGTACGCCGTGGACATGGTGCGATGACGGACCATACGGGCGGCGACCATCGCCAAGGGCGGGCGTGACCGTGGTCGTCGGACGGAGGTGACGGAGATGCGCAGCTCATCGGGAGGCGCGGACGCTACTGTGCCGAAAAAGCGCGGCGGCGCCAAGGTCAAGGTTGCGCGGCGGCCGGGCCGCCGTCATTCACCCGACATGCACAGCGACATGCGATTCGCGCCGAGGGACGCCCCATGGCGGCGCCGGTGTCGCTCCCCGCTCCCGCCCATCATATTAGCAAAATGAAAGGGGAAGAAAGCAGAGGGGCCAAGATGGAAAAACAAAATAATGATGGTCCGAGACAAAGTTCTCCCACGCTATTTCCACGCTGGCAAAAACGTTGATCGGCAGCTTTGGACCTATGGTGAACCGAGATACAAGTTTTAGGGGCAAGATGATCATTTTGGAAATCCATGGACCTATTTGACCCAAAGAACACAAGTCTATGGGATAATGGAAATGGGTTGGAAAATATGATGAGAGGGCCATGGGAGGCAGTGCTTTGTTATGGACAAAGGTGTCCATGCTCCCCATGCCATTTGAAATCATATGAGGTGAACACTAAATTAAACTTTGCCTCCTACGTTCTAAATATAGTGTGCTTTGGACTTAGTGTGTCTAAATTTACCCCCTAATTTGGAGTTATTGTCAAGCTCCGTCGCCACTGGTTGAGGCTACAATGTTATGGAACCATGAGAAGGGTCACAGGAGGATGCGGTGTTACACATTTTTTAAGGCCCATGCACTTAGGAAGTAGGGACTAGAATGTATATACTCCCTTCATCTTTGAATAATTTTCTATTATTAAAGTTGTCTTAAGTCAAACGTTTGCAAATTTGATTACATTTATAGAAAAGAGATACAAGATCTATGACACCAAATTAGCAACATTAGATACACTATATTTTCATAATGTGTTAATTTGGTGTCATAAATATTTATGCTTTTATAATAATTGATTTATTTAGCAGCGAAGGGAGTATATGGGATCAGGAAGAAAACATAGAGGTGAGGATGATCAGCTAGCCAATTGATTTGGCTCGATAATTAGTCTTAAAAAAGTGTCAAGTCTTCCCCTCTGAATATAATACAAATTGCTCTACTTAATTTTTTTTCGAAAGCAGCTCGTACTTCATTAAAAGAAAACAGAATGTTCAATGATACACGACCTTTGCCCTTCCCATGGCGAGGTGACAGGGAAAGAGCGCAAAGTAACACACTAACACTTGCTCTACTTAATTTATCTCCATGCTCTCTGATACCATATATACACAATATATTTTGCCTGTTAAAGAAGAACAAATAATGAAAAATGAGCAACAATATGTACTTGATATATATGGGGATTCTTTCGGCAATGGAAGCATTGTTTTGTTATTTTTGTTTTTCAAATCACGCGATGTGCGTGTATTGCTAAGGGAAAATGGAGTTTTGTTACACGGCCGACATTATTGTGGATGCCAAGAGTGGGCGGCAAGCACACAACATAGATCACCGCTCAAACGGTGGAGCTTAGGAAGTTGTACTACCTAGGAAACTACCGGAAATAATCGAAGCGACCATAACGACGCGAAGTGCCGAAGTAGGCGTCCGCGTGGCATGGCCTGGTCCGCGTCCGGTTGGGGAAGCAGCAGCAAGAACCTCTTTTCGTAGAGGACGCCACCCGGGCGCTGATTCCATCCTGGAACCTGGTGGGTCGGGTCGTGGATGGACAAGTCGGGTCAGGACACCCCTCGAGCTGTTTAGCAAAAACGCCGCGCTCGCTTCTCCGGATTAGGTCGCTAAAGGTCGACTTGTCGCAGCCGCCCCAACGGCGCCGCACCCGATCGCCGACACCTTCGAGACCGTGGGCGCAGGTTGAGCCAACAGAGGCTCTCTAGCGGCAGCGTGAGGGAGTCAACGGTTGGCTGCCACTGAAGCTGCTGTGGGCGCAGCTGCGACAAGCGCGGGAGGCAAAGGTGGTGCAGCAGCAGGGGAAGGCGAGGGCACCTCTGATGCCTGGACATCCCCAGATCCTCCCCCCGCGGTGGACACCAAACAGGGGAGGATCTTGCGCACGTCTGAAGCATTGTTTTGTTATTGATTCCATGATAAACCTTGTCTGAAGAACCAAACATATCTTTACAAATAAATACTATACAAAAACTCTTCACACACTTATTACCCAATGAATGTTTATTCAATCCACCCATTGCTAGCTAGTTGGGAAATTAAATGTGACAAACAAACACCAGCAGGAAAAAAAAAACAATCACTATCTGAGCATGTACCCGTAATTAATGATAACAACGAACAAAAATACTCAATGTGGCTGATGAATTTTGAAAAATCAGCTGTTTCTTGTCACTTGTTAGCCAACTGCTTAAAGTTGATGGGAGCGGTGAACTCCGTCGGGCCGTCATAGTACGCCTGGGCGCTAAGCATGGCGGCGCGCTGGGAAGGGTGCACGCGGTCCCAAAATAGGAAGCGGTCGCGGTTGGCGCAGAGCTTGGCACCGGGCAGGCAATCCGCCTCCGCGCCGAGCCGGCCGCCACCGCAGCATGCGCTGTCCTGGCTCACAAACCCCAGCGCCACCGGGTCATTGCGCGCGGAGAAGGCGAAGGAATCGGCGATGGAGTAGGCGAGCCCCGGTAGCTTCTTGGCGAGCCTGGCCAAGAGGGAGCCGAGGACGACGTCGAAGCCGGCGGCGAGCTGGTTCATGCCGTCGGCACACACGCCGGTGGCGTTGAGCACGCGCACGCGCGGCACGCACCCGACCGGACCCACGTTGATGATGCCGAACTTCCTGGCTCCTAGCTTGTAGAGATCCGTGATGGCGGACGAGTAGGTGGTGTTGAGGCTGTCGAAGAAGGCGGTGACTTCGCTCTGGCTGGGCGCCGTCTTGTTTTGCTTCGCCAGCGCCCTGGCGAAGGCGAAGAGGTCGTTGCTGCCAACGCCGATGAGGAAGAAGGACTTCGAGAGGAGCTGGGTCACGGCGTGTGGGCCCGCCTTGACTCCATGGCGGCCTTGGTGGACTCGAAGAGCCGCACCTGCTGCAACAGTGGAATGTTGCCTCCTGCGTTCTGCATGGAACATGTGTACACGTCACAGTCAAACATGCAGCTTGGAGTGGAGTGGTCAACATTAGCTCCTTCGGCTAATGATATATATCTTTGTCTAATCTTGCATTGCTCAGATTTTTTGTCTGTAACTAGTGGAAATGCACGTGCGACACGCATGTGTCTAAATAAGGTTTTTCTTTCGTGACTCTGTTCCATTTCTTTTTCTTTTTCTTTTTTATATATAAAATAAAATGAAATGTTAAGATTAGTCAATCACCTTAATCAAGTCTATGTATCAGCCTGCTATCATAGATCTTCAAAATGAGAGTGTAGGGCAAATAGAGAGAGCTTTCCACCAAAATTTTTAAAGCATGATGATTCACTATGAAACATTTGGCTAGACTACTATGAAGTATATAGATGAGAGATGTCAATCACCTGGGAAATAAACTCGGTGATCAAAAGAATTTGAATTCTCATCTTCCACGTCATCCAGTCAAGTTTTTTGCTTCTTTAAACGAAGTAGTAGCTTAGAATTGTCATCTGATATATAATCACACAAACACAACATTAATGGAAAATGAGGAATTTGACAGAGTGTCCACTTACCGTACGTCTCTGATCCAAAATTCAAGTACCTCCAAACACATTTACCTTCTTGAGCACAATGCACTTTATACAAATCCTATCAGTACAAGAGATATGACCTTCTACATTGATTTTTCTCATGAGGACAACTAAATTTGTTGTCAGTCTGTTTTTACTATGTTTTTTTTTGTGGTACTATGACGTCATGAAAAAAAAAAATCTTTGGCTATCATTAAGAGCTAGTAGAAATCATCGTAAAAATAAATGATTTCTATACTGTGACTAACAACAAATTGTCATAGTATTCTAATCGGCCATTGTCACAAATCTATGACAACACCAGTTCATTGTAAATATCTCATCATTTAAAGTTCAACAAGCTACGCGTAAGCCCTACATGTCATAAGTTTCTTCATTTTCCATTTAATAGCCCACAACATATATACATAATACCAGTTAGCTAGCTTTCAAAAATGTAAAAGAAATAGTTAATTTCCAAAATATAAAGTTATACAAATTCATTCAAAACAAGAATGCAAGAATTCAAGCCATATGTAATCAAGAGATATATAACAATGTTCCTTCAGCTCATTAGCAATTTCCCATGGAATACTTGCTCTGTTCAATGAAATAGCTTTAGAAATATACTCCTATCACCTACATACGTATGATAAGGATATTTTAGAGAGACAAGCTACCTCAGAAAAAAAAAATGTGAAATCTAACCTGGAAAACATAAAGATGTACTATATTTATATGACCAATATTATAGGCTTTCCATAGGATTGGTGACTGATGCCATGCAATGATTTGAAACTGGCTGTAAATTTGTGTACCATTATCAGATTTTATAATTATCACATTACCCGCTGATCAAGATTTTGAACGGGGTAGTTCATATAACAATAATTTAACTTGAAATACCCAGGTGAAAAAAAGCAGTTTTAAGGAGATTTTCTTTCACCGAAATACTATAATGCTTCTAGTAGAGTTTTCCTTTTCATTTATTGACTACTACAGTGTGCCGGGACCATGACCAAAAGAAGCGAAATTCATATCGTGGTTCATACTACAGAATTTAGACAAAGTAAATACGGAAAGTTTATGATGACCTCGGTTGAATTGATGTTCATATTTGCTATAAATATAAATAAATAAATAAAAGAATAGAACTTGCATGAGGTGGAATGGATGGAGGAAATCGATCAAATATATAAGCAAGAACAGAGCAGTAGCTAGCTACAAAGGACGTACTTTTGGCTTTGCGGGCATGCATGGCACTCGCTAGCTTGTGTATGTGCGCTAATCGCCGGCGACCTTACATCTCCACGGCTCCACTTGGTGCTGCCCCTGCGATAGCATGCAGAGTATTAATCAAGTCCCGTGAATTATGGTTTGTCACGTTCCAGAGAAAGAGAGAGCATCGACCATCATCCTGAACTTCTTGAGATCGCGGGCCTTGGTAGACTGCGTGGAAGGCGCTGCGGATGTTCTTCTCGTCTCGGCGTGCTGGACCTTCTTGCGACGGACGAACGACGAAGGCGGCGGCGGGATCGGCACCGTCCTTTGCAGAGCACGTCGACGATCTGTTCCCACACCTTGTTCAACACCGCCCAGCGGTGGAGGCCCGCTTTGCCTCTGGCCGCTGTTGTCGCCGGGGTCTCGAACGTGCGCAGGGGCCATCGGCGGCGGCTGTACGTGGCCAGATGAGTCGCGCGCCTCCGCCGGCGTGTCCTCTCGCGTGGTGGCGTCGCGACGCCGCCGCCGGGCTCTGCTGGGACGACGACGACGCTGGCTGTGGGCCGGCTTATTGGCTGTAGGAGTCGTAGGCCACGGCGTCCCTCTTCACGGTCGGCAGTTTGAACTTTGATCTGGATACGACGCCGACGCCGACGCCGGGCTTTGCTCGGACGACCACGCTGGTTGTGGGTTATTGGCTGTAGGAGTCGTACGCCACGGCGTACTCGTCACGATCGCGTCCTCTGCGGTCAAGCGCGTTGCAGTGCAAGGCGAGCGGCGAGTGCCAGTCGAGCGCTGCTGAGAAACTGCCCCTGGCGCTGTTGCGCCCGGCGTGTGGCGGAGGGCGATGGCTGGCGTAGCGATCGGTAGGGGCGACGCTGGCGATGGGCCACCGGGGCTGTGCTGGGACGACGACGCTCGCGGTTGGTTCTTGGCTGTAGGCGTCGTAGGCCACGGCTCCTGCCCTTGGTGCTCTTCACGGTCAAGTCCTCCGCCAGCGTGTGGAGCGGAAGGGGCGACGGCGCGGAGGCCCGATGAACGGCGAAGCGGCGGAAGGGGCGTCGGCAAGAGCGATGGGAACGGTTTGACGGGCGAGGCGCACTTCGCGGGGTCCGCAGCGAAGCGTGGCGGAGGGTACGGGTACCGCTGGGAAGGAGGGATCTTCGCGACGTGCTCGGGTAGACGCCACGCCGCTTTCGAGGCGCTTATTACTGTCGCCGCTCACGCCGCATATCGGAGGGGGTGAATTGAAGCGAAACACCCTGTAACCTAAGGTCGGTCACTATCTGAGGACCGTTGGATGGGAAATCTAGATAGATCGGACCGACGAGATCGAGACACGCCCATCAAATTCCTTCGCTCTTTTTATCGTGATAGATATATATAAGTAGTTTCTAATTTATTTATTACAGAGTCCAATGAAACTAAACACACAACAAATCGTTGGATTATTTGCACCGGTTTCTAGGTTTGGAGTATATAGTGTGGTTTTTTCTCAGATATAAATAGAATCGTTGATGACTTACAGTGGAGTCGAGGATCCCAGCTCCTGCCGATGCGTAGCTTACTCCTCTAGTGATGGCACTTGGGATCAAATAATTGCGCGCTTTCAGCACCAGATAAGCTAGAGGGCTCTTCTCAAATCCTAGATGCTTCGCTGCATACATATGTATCACCAAATTAGCTACAGGTTATATTTACACATACCAATAAACTACTACCTAATGGTAATCAGAACTCAGACTCTCGAGAGGAATGTATATATATTACCAACAAAGTCGGCAACATTGTAGCCATTGCTGAACCTTCCGGTGGGCTTGCCGGAGCCCGGCAAGTCGATGCCGTAGTAGGGCACGTTGGCCCTGGGGACTTGATCCCCTTCCAAGTGGTTGTTGTTGCCAACGTCTAGGGTGGAGTCCCCGAACACGTACATCGCCGGCACTCGCTGCACCGGCGGCTCTACACCGGCAGCCACGACGACGCTGAGCACCATGCTGCTCAGAACAAGAGCCTTCATGGCAAGCAGCCCATACCCCATCATGGCGATCGTAGTAGGCAACAAATCTAGCTATGTCTAATAAGTTCTAACAGTATATCAGCCTTGTATATTATGCTGTGTGTGTGTGAACTACACAAACTGTGTTGTATGCTATTTCTGATGAGGTTGCTGTGACTTGCTGGTATATGATCAAGGGGGAAGCTATTTATAAGCGCGCTTTCTCTCTCTCTGTCTCTGTCTCTAGGAACCTTCTGATGGTGTAAAAGTGAATGTGAATATATACAACTGAATGAGCACGTTGTTTCTATGTTTATCATAGCTAGTCAAAAACGCGCATTATTGGTAGGTGGCATGGATGTAAAGGTAACAAGCCATAGGAACAATTTATTTTTTTGGTTGCATCGACGATGGTGGATCCGTTAACGCTTTTGCTGTCCCCATGCAAACTATACTAATATATCCTAGCTACTTTACACCTCATTGGTACCTTTTTCCGTAATTTACATGTAGATTACATTCCTTCCTGTAACCATACTATTTAGCTGTCAACTTGTCATTCATGGACTCACAATATTATAATGATCATAAAAGGTAGTAGTAGATGTACACACTTTCTAAACCCATGGAATATTTGTGCCTTTTTGCACTTTGTCGTGTAATAAAAGCATGCATAACTGATCACATGACTTTTAGATAATGAAAAAGTATGGTTTCTTTCTTCTAAGAAGAAACATCAGTCCACGCTTATTACACTGACACGCACCTAGAATTGCATTATTTACTTATCCGTTAAAGCTTCTGCTGTCCTGATGCAAACTATAATAATATATCCTAGGTAGCCACTTTTACACCTGATCTATATAGTTTCTCCTTATCCTTAAACTATATGTAGATCACATAACAGCGAGATGGTGATGGCGTCGCCTCTCCAGCCCTCCCCAGCCACCTCCCCCCCTGACCCCTCCTCCACCGGTGATCTCGCCGTCGGTGACCCGCCAAGCTCCCCTGATCACCCTCCCCCGGCCGCTGACTCCCGGCTTCTCCTCGAGATCTCCTGGTCCTCCCTCCACAATCCTCAT
>JADLZK010013223.1:0-48083 GCA_015847255.1 Hyparrhenia diplandra | reverse complement strand
TGTATATAGAAGGATTCATAAGTTTGGTGGATCCATATAGTTATTTGTGGTTGGCGCGCACGTCATATATGAGGACCGTGTGAGCCTGCTTCAGCTATTTCTTCTAGTCTTGCGCCCTCGCCCATTCCACCACTAGCGACCTTTCGCCTTGGAAGATCGGAAGAAGAACTGAACAGATTTCTAGGCATTAGGCAGGTGTCTTCTTTTTCTCCATCTCAATGGTAGCGCGGTGGCAGAGGTGGGGGGCGAGGATAGGCGATGGCGGAGTAAGACGGCGCGAGATGGGACGGGTGGATCTGGGTGGGACGATGCTGTGGATATCGCGATCAAATGCGCGGGTCGGTGCGTCGTCGTTATAAGTCGTGATGGTTGTGTGTGTTAAATTCCCCTTTTTATTTCCATGGAACAAATTGGATTTTGTCCATAGCTTCACTTTTATTGCACATTTGTTCCTCGTATTTTCAGTTTGGTACTATTTACATACCACCCCCAAAAAAATGTTTGTACAATTAAACCCTTTTATACAAACCAATGAAAAAAGAATATTTCATGCATTCATGGGTATCTAGGGTATAAACATCTTTTTGGAAGGAGGGGAAGGATTTAGGAGGCTGGCAATGAATAGGGCCAGTCATTATAGTCTTTAGCTTCTATTTTCAATATAGTTTTATTATTTATGGATTAAAAAACTCTTCACATGACCATATTATGAAATAGAGGCCATGAAGTATGTAAATAAATTAAATAAAAGCAACAAAGAAGTAAAGTTAGAAAGACATAAGCATGCAATTTGATGTGAAAGTAAGGGTACACGTGTAGTTATGCCTTATTCTATGGTCCCTGCCCAACATTACTAATAAATGGAAGCTGTATTTATAAATAAACTATATCAAAAATATATTGCTACAAACCTGCCTTTGGAGAACTAGGTGCGACAACCGTTGTCTCATGCAATTAATCCAAGGTCACCAAAGCCGTGTTGCGTATTAGCTAGAACATGCAAATACATTTAGATAATCACAAACGTCGCATATGGAAGCATTCATAAGTTTGGTGGATCCAAATAGTCACTTGTGGTTGGTACATACGTCATATATAGTATAGGTGTCATAGCTAGTGTGGCTACATTAAAGGTCTTCTAGGTGTATATTGGTGTCGGCACATTAAACAAATACATTTAGATAATGACAAATGTTGTATATAGAAGGATTCATAAGTTTGGTGGATCGTCCTATATTCATGGTATTAACACTTCCATCCCCTTTTTATTTCCACGGAGGGTATGGCAAATTGCATTTTTGTCCTTAGCTTCACTTTTTATAGCACATTTTCTTCCTCATATTTGGTTTGGCACTGTTTACATACCACCCCAAAAATGTGTTTGTACAATTAAACCCTTTTATACCAAACCAATGAAAGAATATTTCATGCATTCATGGGTATCTAGGGTATAAGCATCTTTTTGGAAGGAGGGGAAGGATTTAGGAGGCTGGCAATGAATAGGGCTAGTCATTATAGTCTTTAGCTTCTATTTTCAATATAGTTTTAGTATTTATTGATTAAAAAACTCTTCACATGACCATATTATGAAATAGAGGCCATGGAGTATGTAAATAAATTAAATAAAAGCAACAAACAAGTTAAAAAAAGACATAAACATGCAATTTGATGTGGAAGTAAGGGTACACGTGCAGTTGTGCCTTATTCTATGGTCCCGTCCCTCTTGTTACCAATAAATGGAAGCCGTATTTATAAATTTATAAATAAACTATATCAAAAATCTATTGCTACAAACCTGCCTTTGGAGAACTAGGTGTGACACCGGCCAGTTGTCTCACGCAATCCATGGTCACCAGAGCCGCGTTGCATATTAGCTCGAACATGCAAATACATTTAGATAATCACAAGCGTCACATATGGAAGCATTCATAAGTTTGGTGGATCCACATAGTCATTTGTGGTTGGCACATACGTCATGTATAGTATAGGTGTAATAGTGTGGCCACATTAAAGGTCTTCTAGGTGTATGTTGGTGTTGACACATTAAACAAATGGCACATTTAGATAATGACAAACATTGTATATAGAAGGATTCATAAGTTTGATGGATTGTCGTATATGGAAGGTTTCATAAGTTTGGTGTACATAATTTATTAGTGCTAGCCTGGACACATTAAATGTCTGCTATATATGGATATGTTGGTGTCGACACATTAAAGGTCTGCTACGGATTTGTTCGACTCCAAGTGTCAATAGCTGACACAATAACAAGGCAGCGTCACCATTATCAGTAGTTAGAGAGGAGCATCGCATGAGGGTTCTGATTAACAAGGTGGTTGGGGCGGCATCGGGAGCACCATGGCCATGTCCATGCATGTTAGGATAGAGGAGTGGGGAGCACATAGAGAGACCAGCATGGTCGAAGGTCTCGCCACTGACTCGAAGAGGGCACAACCATTCCGGTAGTCCCAAACATTCAGCTTCGGCAAGGTACCGCGAAACCGAAGTTAGCATGGTTGAGAACCTCAGATTGCAAGAGCGGCATGAACTGAGAACCAGAGATATCGGCACTGGAGACGTAGACCCCGAGTAGGTGCGGCTAGTGGCGCGCAAAAAGTCAGGTACGAAGAGCCTAGAGGCAGCACGCAGCCAATGCTGGCTGGTGTGTGCGGCACCAATGAGCTCCGGCATCCAAGGCATAGAAGGATCTCACCAAGAAGATCCGTGTTGGTTAGCACGTCAGAGGCAGAGGTGTCTTTCTCTGGCGGCGGTGGCAGTAGCTCCATCGTGTTGGACATCGCTCCGCCGTGAGTGTCTTGGTTGGTTGGTGCCTAGCGGTCCCCTTTGGTAAACTACTATCTATAATAGGACATTGGCGTATAGTTAATAAACAATAGAAAACAATCGGATTAGATTGAGTCAAATAGGTACTTTCACATAAAAAAAAGGAGATAGGTGACACAAAAAATAAAAAATTAGTTCCTCTCCTCCGTAGTAACCTGAGGCAATCTGGTGTCTTTCTCTGCCGGCAGTGGCAGTAGCTTCATCGTGTTGGACATCGCTCCGCCGTGAGTGTCTTGGTTGATTGGCGCCTAGGGGTCCCCTTTGGTAAACTACTATCTATAATAAGACATTTGCGTATAGTTAATAAAAAGAAAAAGAAAACAATCGGTTTAGATTGAGTCAAAAAGGTACTTTAGCATAAAGAAAAGGAGATAGGTGACACAAAAAATAAAAAATTAGCCCGTAGTAATCTCAGGCAATCTGATGGGAAATAAAAAAAGAGGCACACCTTTGCGTGGATAGAGCTTATGAACTGGTGCCGATCTTGGAGTACCCTGCTACCCTATCTTTGGAGAAGACTGTTGCTGTTGATCTATAGCACAGGAAAGCAGAAAGGAAAAATCAGTGATGAAGAGACTATTACTTGCTTGAGAATCTGAATAGAAAAGATAAATGGCTAAACCTAGAGGAAGAACCTGACTGCATGCACCCGAGGGGTGTTGATGTGTGACCTTCAGTAGGAGCAGCACCTCCTACTTCCTCTGCAAATCCAAACAGAGACCCAAGGCAAATAGAAAAACAGAAATCAGATTTAGCATTGGAGAGATTAGAGGAACAGGGGATGTGCGAGATGCTCCAGCCGAGGACGGAGGTTCACGCCGGTGCCATGGGCGTAGCAGCGTCCAGAGCGGGCGGCGGGGATGCCTTGGAGTCGGACAACGAGAGGGTGCCGAGGCGGCGATGGCGGCCGCGGATTGGGTTAGGGTTTGGCTGCGTACTCTGGGCGCTGCTACACCCAGGAGATGAGGGTACCAGAGAGAGAAGTGGCAGCGGCGGCGGGAGAGATCGGGAGAGGTGGCGGAAAGCAGCTGAGGCAGTAACGCCGGAGGGAGAAGACTGCGGCAGAATGGTCCGTGAGATACGAGGAGAGGGAGGGAGAGATGGATGGATGCTTATCCAGAGTGGTGGTCCAGGGTCTTAGTAAAATGCGTGTACACAAGGCAGAAAGTTGAATCTCGGGCAGACTGTGAGCCACGGCGCGGATCTCAGCAAATGATACTACGATGAAGAAATAGACTTCCCAGAAAGATACCGTCGGGATATGCTTAGGCCTGCTTCTTCATCCAGTGCATGCACCCGCGACCCCACTCCACCACCAGCACCCACGCCCTCACCTTTGTTGGACAAAAAGAAGAACTAGAATTCGCCAAGGTAGGATGTGTCTTCTTCTCCATCTCTGGCGGCGAGGCTGCGTAGTGTTGGGGCTGGGGCTGGGGTGAGATCGAGCGTGAGCTAGACGACGAAATGGGAGCAGGAACTCATGTGAGGTGGATGATGGTGCGGGGGAGGGGAGGTAGACGACGGCGCGAGGGCTAGGTTGCGTGTTAAAATCTTTCGAAGCCATGGAGTATTGAGGGTATAATGATCTTTTTGGAAGGAGGGAATGATTTAGGAGGTTAGGAATGAATAGGGCATTACAATCTTTGCCTTCTATATATTTTCAATTTAGTTGGTGTCGGCACGTACATTAAACAAATACATTTAGATAATGACAAACATTGTATATAGAAGGATTCATAAGTTTGGTGGATCGTCGTATCTAGAAGGTTTCATAAGTTTGGAGGATCCACATAGTTATTTGTGGTTGGCGCACACGTCATATATTGTTGCCATAGTGTGGACATGTTAAATGTCTGCTATATATGGATATGTTGGTGTCGACACAATAAAGTTTTGCTAGGGATATGTTTGACTCCAAGTGTGAACGCTAACACAATACAACAAGGTGGCGTCACCGTTGTGAATAGAGAGAAGCATCACATGAGGGTACTCTGATTAGCAAGGTGGTTGCGGCGGCATCGGGAGCACCATGGCCCTATCCATGTTAGGATACAGCAGTGGGGAGCACATAGCTAGTGAGACTAGCATGGTGGAAGGTCTTGCCTTCATACTCGATGTGGGCACAACCATTTCGGCAGCCCCAAACGTACAACTCCGGCAAGATACCAAAATTGAAGTCAGCACAGTTGAGGACATTTTCCAAAAGCCGAATGAAGTCAAAGCCAAAGATACTGGCACTAGAGACGTAGATCCCGAGTAGGCGCGGTTAGTGGCACGCACAAAAGTTAGGGACGAAGAGCCTGGAGGCAGCACGTAGCCAGTGCTGGTCGGTGTGTTTTGCACTACTGAGGCAGCTCTGACATCCAAGGCATAGAAGGATCTTACCAAGAAGATCCGTGTTGGTGAGCACGTGGGAGGCGGAGGTGTCTTTCTCTCCCTAGAAGTGGCGGTAGCTCCATTGCATTGAGGACATCACTCTGCCGAGACTGCCTTGGTTGGTTGCTTGGCACCTAGCGGTCCCCTTTGGCCAAACTTAAACACACGACAACCACATGATATGAGGACCGTGTGACCCTGGTTCTTGTTCCTCTAGTGCCCATGCCTGCACCCCCCACTCCACCACTAACGCCTGCACCCTCGCACCACTGAAAAATGTTTGTAGAATTAAACCCTTTTATACCAAAGCCAATGAAAGAAGATTTCATGAATTCATGGGTATCGACAGTATAAGCATCTTTTTGGAAGGAGGGAAGGATTTAGGAGGCTATCAATGAATAGGGCTAAGCATTATAGTCTTTAGCTTCTATTTTCAATTTAATTTTATTATTTATTGATTAAACTCTAGTCACCTGACCATATTATGAAATAGAGGCCATGAAGTTTGTAAATAAACTAAATAAAATCAACAAACAAGTAAAGTTATGAAAAAGATATAATCATGCAATTAGATATCAAAGTAAGGGTACTCTTGAATTATGCCTTATTATATGGTGCCTGCCCTCCATTACCAATAAATGGAAGTTGTATTTATAAATTTATAAATAAACTATAAAAATCTATTGCTACAAACCTGCCTTTGGAGAATAAGGTGTGACGCCAGTTCTCTCATGCAATCCAAGGTCACCAGAGTCATGTCGCGTATTAGCTAGAACATGCAAATACATTTAGATAATCACAAACGTCGCACACGGAAGCATTCATAAGTTTGGTGGATCCACACATATAGTCATTTGTGGTTGGCACATACGTCATGTATAGTATTGGTGTAATAGTGTGGCCACATTAACAGTCTTCTAGGTGTATGTTGGTGTCGGCACATTAAACAAATACATTTAAATAATCACAAACGTTGTATATAGAAGGATTCATAAGTTTGATGGATCCATGTAGTTAATTGTGGTTGGCGCACACGTCATATATAGGTGCCATAGTGTGGATAGGTTAAATATCTGCTATGGATATGTTGGTGTCAACAAATTAAAGGTCTACTAGGGATATGTTGGGCTACCAACTCCTTGGGATATGGGACTTGGCAAGGCGTGACGATTACCTCCTACTTAGTACAAATGGGGGTTTCAGTTATTTAGAACCTACTCTTCCATGGCTCATGCTTATTGAGTCTTACTCAATACAATTGGGGGTTCCAATTATTTAGAACCTAATAGCTAGTCTTCTTGTTCCATTGCCCATCCTCATTGAGTCCTCCATCTATTTTTCATCTTCCTTCTCAAGATTCTTGTCACTACCTCTCGGATGTACTAGCTCAATTAGTTCTTTAATCCCATGCTTTCCATCTTTAAAAATTTCCATCTTTGCTTCACATAAAATGGTTAACTAAATGTTGGTCTAGCCGAGGATGGTTGGATGGACTCTAGAAGCCTTAAACGTTGGTCTAACCCACCTTTAATAACCGTGGTGAGACTATACGTAATATCTCATTAACATGCACATGGGTAATTTTGAAGTAGGCCAAGTACGTGTCACATACGCCCCTCAAAGGGCTGGATGGCCTCGTCGACCCAACACACCCACAACCGGGAAAACCATGACTATGAATATTCTATCTTCATGACTGTGCATTCAATGAAGACACTATGCCATGCTGTGTAGGTCCTACATGCATAATGAGGCCCATGAACACAAGGTTGTATTAGATACCAATTGTAACGGCTCGGAGTTAAAACGGCTCGGATCCAATGGTATGTACCACCATCCCACTTAAGCTTTCATCTTCACTTTGAATAATAGAATAATTAATCTCAATGATGGTGGGATGGACTCTTGATGCCTTACAGGTTAGATTGACCCACCTTTACAACCAAAGTGGGACCAAACCATCCATAATATTTTATTAACATGCACATTGGCCACTATGGGCCAAATTCCAAACTGGGTTAGACGTCACACACAATATCGATGTGACCCGACCGATCAGCACGTACTCAAGTACTCACAAGTCTTTGTTTGATCATTGTATCGACTATGGTTAGCACATTCTCCAGCACCACCTGTCACATGGACTAGTGCTTTGTTGTTGTGCCCATGTGCTAGTTGTTCACATGATCCATCCTCTGGCCTTTTGTCCCTCGGTCTAAGCCATCTCGACCTCCCTTCACTGCTCCCATTCCATTGTGCATGGACTGCTCGCTTAACCTTCTCCATCACCACCAACTGCAAACATGTAAACAACTAAAGGCAAGAGACATATTGCATGACACCAATTTTTAGCTTAGTTACTCCACCACATTAAACCAAGTTCAACAATCTTCTTGACAATCACTCATCATTTGCAACATGGGCATGTATCCACCATGTGTTCTCAACTATATATACCTAGGTATGTAAACTACTCTTCAACGAACCACATTTCTTCTATGCTTTGGACCAAGATCCAATGGTCTAGATCTTGTCTATGCACGACACCGCCACTACTAGAAAATGGCCCTAATGCTACTGAGCAAAATACAATGACACTAAATTTGTTTTAATAGATAGATGGTATTGCCATAGTTTGCAATAACAAGGGTTCTGATATGTGGACTATGTTACCAATAATTTCTTGCGTTGTGATAGAATTTCACTAACGGGCCAGGATCTTGGATCGCGCCACCGGATTTGCCCCATCGCCGCCGCTGCTCGTGGTTGCTGCTGCTTCTTGCCACTACCAATGCCAGCCAGATCCACACTAGATCTGATCCGGTGGTGGCCGACGCGTTGGGGGAAGAGGGAGGGAGTGGCCACCGGAGTCGCCACATCGTTGCTCCTTGCCACCACCGCCGTTGTCGGCCAGATCCATGCCGGATCCGACACCTCTCACCGGATCTGGGCTCCTCCTGGCCGGATCTAGTGGTGGCCACCGAGTTGGGGGAAGAGGGAGGGAGCTGCTAGACTGTTGCTCGTGTCTGTTGCTCCTTGCCGTCGTCGTCGCCGGCTAGATCCATGTTAGAGCCTCCACGCCGCCCGTGAGCTCGGAGGAGAGGGGACCGGGGTGCTGGGAGGGAGAAAGGGCGAGGGTCGGAGGGATACTGACGGGGCGTCCGGGCGCTGAAGTTGCGAGAGACTGGGGCTGGGGCGACAGGTGGTGGACTTGTGGGAGGGAGACCGACTGGGTTGGGGCGGTGGGTGGTAGGGAGTTGAGTGAGTTAGGGTTTGTGGGAGTTGTTTATGTACACTGAGCACTTAATCAGGTTGAGTTGGGCTTTTACGATTTAGAGTGGGCTCGACCTTTTTAACCATGGCGGGCCAATTATAAAAACCGCCACGGTGGGACCATTTTTCATGGCGGGCTCAATTATAAAAACTGCCACGGTTAATCGATTTACCGTGGTATTTTTTAAAACCGCCATGGTTAAAAATCATTAGGTTAATCGAGGCATTAACTGAACTAGGTTAATAAGATGAAAACTGCCATAAACTGGTCACACAAGAGACATCCGGACTCTGTTTTCAACGATCCATATATGGATAGAAAGATAATTTATAATAAGCTAACTAGTAGAGGATGTAGTTTGAGCGCCAAATTCCATCGGAATCAATGGGAATCATCAAAACAAATCAGAGTCCAGAATCTATCGGGTGCTCCGTCACCGGCCCTGTTTGGTCCATTGGGCCCTGTATCGTCTTTAATTTGAGCCCGTCAAAGGGCACGTCTAGTGTAGGCAATGACTCTAAGACCTTTATAATCTTTTGCCGCCGCCATCGTTAGGTTTTAGGTATTGCTTAGGTCATTCTGTCCATTAACAATCGTTGCTCATCTGTGTTTATGAGAGACCCCACTTTGTGAACTTAATCATACATCTGCAACTTGTCCCATACTTTAAGTTGTGTACTTTCGACTTCTTGCTTGTGTTCTTCATTTTGCCAGGCAGGGATTAGCCTTCTTGGGGAGGCCAACCGGTTGGAAACACAGCTGATAATTCGAGGAGTCATGGTGCTAAGATTGCAGGGTTTAGGTCTTTTGATCTAAAGACGGATCGGTGTGTTGTGCTCGACCAAAATGATAGTTTTATCCTTGGTAATCACGTGCCAATCACCCACTCCCCCAAACCTAACCCTCAAAGGTCAGCTTGCTGAGATAGGGAAGAGAAAGTTTGTGTCATTCGCTCGGACTCAGCGATGCGCGCAGTGTGAGTTTTTAACTAGTTAGCGAACCATCAGCGGGCCTACGTGTGGAGCGAGCAGGGGCTGAGGCGAGTGCACTTTTGCTGCGCAGGAGTGTGAGTTTTTAACTAGTTAGCGAACCATCAGGGCCTACGTGTGGAGCGAGCAGGGGCTGAGGCGAGTGCACTTTTGCTGGAGGGGCAAATGTCCCAGCATATTTGCTTGTCCAAGTAGCACAGCCTATTGTTCGGCAACACAAGCAAAGCTAGCTTCAAGTGATTACAATGCGCGCGTGCGTGCGTGTGTGTGCGTGTGTGTGTGTGAATCACGGTAATCCTGCTTCTCACTCTGATCTGAGTCATCACCTTCAACCTGCGACAAGTGTTCAAGGTGCCACATCACATTACATCACATGATGCTGAGAGTTTTTCTTGTATCAGAAATATATGGAATTACAGGATCAAGATATGGATGTGTAAGCTAACACTTACACCAGGATGATGACCGGAGGCATGCCAAGAGCACGACAAAGAGAACTGCCCTTACCTTGGCATGATCTATGACTGACCGTTGAACAAGCTACAGGCAGTGAATCAGCACAAAAACCTTTTTTTGGGTGGGGGTCGGGGTGGGTGTTATTTGTTTTTTGAGATTACACAAGACAACGCAGATGCTCAACACGTACACACACTCACCCCCGTGAAACACACGCACGCAAACCCTACCCCTATGAGCACCTTCGAAGGACTGAGCCGGCAAATCTTGAAGTTCGAAGTCACCACGACGCCTCGCTATCGACGGGGGACGCCGCCCTACCACTTAATGCACAGCCGAAAAATCCTGAAATAAATCCAAGATAAAGTGTCGCGACTCGAGATTTGAACCCCGGGTGGGAGCCCCTAACCAATGGCCTTTACCATTGAGCCATGAGCCCCTTGACAGATATATAGCTGTCAAATTGAACAGGCCGGCCACGCGATGAATCTCTTAGTAGTATATATAATTACACACTTTTTCTATATGTCTGTTGAAAGATTTCTGTGTTCGATCTCTTGCAACACGTGTCGACGCGAGCTGAAGGAGACGAGGCCCGCGGTTCTCCTTTCCTTGTCGGGTCCGCTTACGTTGCAGGTCGATTGGCGGACCGCACCGTTAACTCCAGCGTGGCGACCACCCGCTCCTCGGCTCCCTCTCACTCTCTGTCATCTCCCCATTCCTGCCGCTCCGTCTCCTCGGGGCTCCCGCCTCGCCCGCCGCCCCGCAGCCATAGCCGAGACGGGGCGACGGCCCGAGCTGCGCTGGCGTTACTCCTTGTCCCGGATCTGCTCCTCCATCTCTGTCTCGATCCGGTGCCCGCGCGTCTCTGTCTCTCCCGCACTCTCTGTCATCATCCGCGCTACTCCTGCGCCTCGACCTGCGCGGGCAGGGCTTCCCCCGGCGTGGGCGGAGCTCCTCGGCGCGGGGCGGAACTCCCCAGCGCGGCGAGGCCATGGCCGCCCTTGCCCTCCCGGGCACAGGCCAACGGCGGGGATCTCCACGCCGCCGCCGGGATCTCCGAGGTGGTACGTCCCTGTTCCCCTCTTCTCGTTGTTGTGGCATCCATGATTGCTTTCTCCTCTTCTAGATGGATGGGAGATGGGGATATGATACACATCGTAGATCTGTTGCGGGCTGTTGTGCGCTGATGATGCACTCCTTGCCTGCCGCCTGTGCTGGGTTGCTGCCGTGCCGTTGGTGCTGTGGGTTGTAGATTGAAGATTTGGGCTCCGTGGCCGCCTCCGCCCGTCGGCGCCCGTGCTGCTACCCGGACTGCCACATGCTGTTTCCATGCGCCGCTGCTGTGTGCTGCTTGCCACACCTGGTTGCCGCTGCCTATCTCCTTGATGCTTCCATTTCCATGCTCCTGCATTGAGAGAGAGAGAGAGAGAGAGAGAGAGAGGAAGTGCTGTGAGGATTAGTGTGATGCGTGACCAGAGAACCAGACGAGTTACAATGCTGCTGTGATAAATCAATATTGGCTTGTGTTTGATTTTTTTTAATGAAAAGGGTGGAGGGAAGGTGAAAGAGGGGGATTGGAGATGAACGTGTTCTGGCTGGCGGGGAACATGACCCACCTCCTCAGCGTGGTGGTGGTGCTCCTCAAGATCCATACCATCAAGTCGTGCACAGGTATGCCCTTCTCTTCTCTTCTCTTCTCCTTTTCACCCCACTGGGATCAGCGCTAGGAACCGAAACGAATTGCGTTGCCATTTCTAAAAAGTTATGTTGTGGTAAGTTATTTCAATCACTTTCAGATGTCTATAATGTCTTGTTTTGCCGTTGTCATAATTGTCCTCTTATAACTGAAATGAGTTACAAAATCACTTGATTTGAATCTGGTAGTATCGAGTTATGGGTTCCATTATATTTTGCAACTCTGGCAAACTTCTGGGTTACAAATCGGTAGGCCAAAGGCTAATTCAGTGAAAGAACGTACAAAGAGAAGGTGAAATAAAAAAAAGAGGGGGTTAGTATCCCTATAGTCAGTCCGTATGTAACCATGCCTTGGTCTGTTTTTTCTACAACAAATTTTCTTCATCTGTAGTAGTTCTGATGCTTGTATGCAGATCATGTTCCTGAAAACTGCAAGTTGTTAACCTATCTGTTAATAGTACCTATGTTTGTTGCAGGGATAAACACCTACATCCATTTGATGGTTTGATGTGCTACTTCGGAAATCATGTGTGATGTAAGGGATGGTTGTGGAAGTTTGTCTAGGAGGGGATTCAAGGTCAGGTTTCTGTCATCGTAGGAAATCTCATGGTGCTGTCTATGAGCTGCACAACCCATTGTATGTAGTACAGAGCAGCTACTGGGCTAGCTTGCCTTCTGAATTATTTCGAGATGTGATTGAGAGGCTGGAAACCAGTGAGGATACATGGCCACCTGTGCAGCTGTCTGTAGAACATGGAGAGAGATGTGTAGAGAGATTGTCAAGAGCCTAGAGTTTTTTTTTTTTTTGGAAAAAAATACTTTTCCTGTTTCCCTGAAGCAGATAATCATTCAGTCATGTTATTTCTATCTATCCTGATTCATTTGCATTGTCAATTCCCTTTTAGTATTGATATATACTAATCATATTTGGATAAACTAATAAGCTCATGTTGTTCCTCTTCTGTTTACAGCCTGGGCCTCAAGATGGGACAATTCATTGTTTCAATAAGAGGGATAAATCTACCCAAATCTACACTGTGTCGTTGTTTTAGCTCTGGTGCGTTCATTGCTGTGTGGAATATTAGAAGTTTCGATAAAAGTCTGGTATGTGTATGGAAAGGTGGCTGCTCACTAACCAAAAATGCGAAAGTGTATGTTTGGATGAGTTCTTGGAACAGTACTATAGGAAGGAATAGGATGCACAAATAATTTGACTTTGACATGAACCACTAGGTGGTGACACATAATTGTTTTTTATCGTAAGAAGCCTCATCTTTCAGTCCTTATTGAATATACAGATTAATAGTTTAATTTTGATTGTTATTCTGCTTTAGAACCTTTTAGGTTGTGCACAATAGGACTTCCTAGCAATGTCCCCGTTGAGGTCATGTCACTGTTCGGTTGCGGATATGTCTTTCCACCTTCACAAGGTATCACAAGTACCAATGATGCAAACTGCAAGTACTGCGAACTGCAATTTTAGTTCTGAGGATATGCAATATGTCCCTTTTTGTTTGTAGAGGCTGCCTATTATTAAGGAAATCATTGTTCCACAAGAATCCTTCAAACTCGTTGACTTGGGAGGTGTTGTACTTGGGTTGTACGTGGTTTTGAGTGTAGTTTCGAGCATCCCACCGCACTTTGTCACTCAATATTAGTCACTTTAGGGACTTTAGTGATGTACACCCTCCGTTATTGTTTATAGGGTGTTTGCCAATATCTGCCTTTTGATCCAATATAGGGTGGGCCGGGTGTTGAGGCTACCCGTTAAGATACACGTCCCTTGTGCTTTCGTAGTAAAAATTATCATTTATGGTTTGTGTTAGTTACACATCTTGTCTTTTGTTTCTTGTTTAAAAATTGCATCATCGGGAAATACTAGTTGCACTATTCTAAATGAGCAATTTGTTTTTTGGAATTTTGTAATTGTGTTTTCTCGTAATTCGATTTGAAGTCGCTACTGTTGTTGGTGTGGTATGTGGTCAAATTCTTGTCCTCTGTGGTCAAATTCTTCAAATCAGTATCATTGTATTTGCTTTTTGTGCTAGGACACCATCCCCTTTTGTCCTTGTTTTTTTCCATAGAAAATAGTTGTTAATTGTCTCTTGTTCTCTCGTGGTCAAATTCTTCAAATCGGTATCATTGTCTCTCAAGTATTTCCATAGAAATGTTGTACCTATTAGTTTAGTTGCATATTTGAGCACCATGATACCATGCTTAATTAACCATTGTAAGCCTTAGTCATGTGTTCAACTTTGTGCTGCTAGCTGACCGGTTTTGGTGAATATTTGTTGCGTGCAATGCTTCACTTCATCTATAGAGACACCCTCGTTGATGATGATGAGTTGGGTGCGTCAAACTCGATGGTTCTATCTTTGATACTCGGTTGTTAAGTTGTTGGCTACAGCCGACAAGTATCACCGATCAAGGCTAAGATTGCTATGTGAGTCTTACCTAGCCTCGACCACCGAGCCATGGAGCTTAAATCTTTTTGCCTAAAATTTTCTTCTTAAAACCTTTCACGTACTTAAATCTATCATTCCATATAGTGCTTATTCTGATTGTCTTTAGGTGCAAAATTTGGGACTTGTCAAGAGGTTCAAAACTTCGTCTTTACAAAAACAAAGTTAGTCTAAGATCCATTGTCCGCCAGTTAAGTGGTGTCTTCACCGAGCCTTTGGTCATTATGGAATAAAGAAGGGAGATGTAGAACTAGCAATTATTTTAGTGTCCTCTTTTTGTTGGTTTTATCACTTAGCTCTGTACCTGAACAAAACTCATGCCTTAATTTCTTATATTTGGATTTTAGTTCGATCAGGTTCCCTTCTTGGCGCTTGATGATGGCTATGTGCATGTCTTAGCTTTCTAAACCGATGACCTCGTGCCAACTTCTCGTGTTGAGATATTATCATTTTTGCATCCGTAGATGACCATGCTAGCGGCTATCTATTGCTAGTTCTGTTCATTCTGGCCGCATGCTTGTTTCTTGTAGTATTGTTTCCCTTCTGAAGAATAATTGATGTTATAGCTCCCTGCCATTAACTTCTTTCACTTGTTTGTAGGCATCTAGTGATGCAAACCTCTCAATCAATAGGTGATACTCCATATGGGGACCACTTCACTGTAGAGGTGAGTAATCCACAATGCTATTTATAATGTTGGGTTTATCTAGCTTGGAACTTCTGTTGTTATATGCAATATTAACATTGATTTCCTCTTAGCTTTAGGACCTCAACTCTTGTTTGATCTTATTTTTTTACCTTCGAGGGCATCTCGGATGTTGAACAAGATATATAGCCTAGATGAGAACCTGTTGTTACCTCGGGATATATATATAATGTAGCCTTCTTCAAGAAAACAATATTTAGAGGTAATTTACATCCCTTCTATCCTGAATGCTCCAAATGAGAACCATATTTGGAATTATGTCCGCATCCTTGTATCCCTGATCCTCCATCACTCACAAAATTTCACTCAATAGTCAATATTTTTAGGGCCCATTTTTGCATGCCTTCAGAATTAACCCCTACCAACTCTAGTTTCTCATGCGAGAATCAAGAAAGTTTGTTAGTTTGAGTTAGGCCGCCTTAACCTCGGTGTCCGAATCTTGCAAGCTTATATGTTTTATGGTAAGTTTCAAATTATGTGCCGATAAACCAAAACATAATTGCCAAGGAAACCCCTAGTGTTAGAACTTATATCGCTCTATATTTCCACCACAATGTGCACATTTTTTTATCAATGTGTTTACTGTTTTTTAGTCATGTAGTTGGAAAAACACACAGTAATAGTCACCGTTACACATGACACAACCAGTAGTTAGCAAGTGGAGACCCCCTTCCCCCAGCGGCAAGTAGTTCAATATGTCATATACTTGATTTGTACAATTTGGTTCTTTTGGTTCGTCGTGCTATTTCCATTTTTCAATGAAATTGAGGGGCTTAGTTCAGAGGATTGTATCGCTATAGATAGAACGGAGTTGATGTAGAGACTTAACGTGCTGATCTTGTTCATTGTGGATCGTAATATATCGATTCCATGCTCGAATTTTGCTACCTTAGCATTTGTATTGTTTGTGCAAGTGCAATTAGTTTATTCCATCACGCCGAATCATATATAGTATCGATACCACCCGCATGGTGTCTCGATGTTTTGTCCCCAGTATTGTCCCTTGTAATAAAAAAACAAATTGTTTAAAAAAAGCGGGGACCTGCAAGATACAAGACAAAGAAGTACAAAATGACATTGCTTGATTCCCTATATAAACCTAGCGCTGAAGGCGCCTTTTGAAAGTAACACTTTCGCTTCGAGGCCGAGTGGGCCATTAGGCCCTCGAGGCCGAGACGCGAAGTCATCACAGGGACCTGCGAATTGTGTTTGGATTGTCCCTTGTCTTGTACTTTGTATTGTATTTTTTTGTTGATTGTGTTGTATAGTCGCTTGTCATGCCCCTTGTATTGTTCTCTACCCAATGTCTTTATCTTGTCATGCCCCTTGTATTGTATTTCATGTTGTGATTGTGCTAGCATGTCCGTAACTTGTGATGTGCGTGCATCCGAAAGGTGAGAACCTCAACTCATCAGAAGTCTAGGGAGCTGCTCGCCATTGAAGAAGGTCTACAGAATGGGCGTACCAACATGCGCGACAAGCGGGCAATCCTTCTTCATCCGGTTGCTCTATAGCATCTCTCATTTGCTTTGCAAAGACGCAAAACCGTGCATAACTCATTAGGCGAAAGTTTTGTTTATAATTCTAATGTTGGTTTTATTCCAATCGTTGCTTTGCAGATGGATCACCGGAGGATGAGCAAGAGGAATGTACGACCTTTAAACTTGAACCTATCCTTTCTTCATACATCCCGAATACTTCTTTTTCTGTCTTTTTCTCTCATTTAAATAATTGCAATCACCAACAATGTAAATTACAACTATCATGAACCGCAATTATAGTTCTCGAGCATATGCAATATGCTCGGTGTTGATACATAACTATTTCACATTTCTCCATTGCATTTTTGTTTTTATTCTTGTGTTATATAAACTGAACACAATGTTTAAAAATATTTGCTAGGACAGCACCCTCTCTTGTCCTTGTCTTTCCATAGAAAAAACTTGTCTATTGTCACTTGTTAGCTGTGTTAGGACAACACCCTCTCTTGTCCTTGTTCTTGCATAGAAAAAAAATTGTCTGTTGTCACTTGTTTGCTTGTGCTAGGACAGCACCCTGCTTTTGTCCTTGTCTTTCCATAGAAAAAAAAAGTATATGTTGTCCCTTGTTTGCTGTGTTAGAGTTGTTTGTTCTTTTCTGTCTCTCTTTCTCTGCTCCATACAATGACCAGTTTTATGTGCCTAATTGTGTATGCAAACAAGCCTAATTGATTGCATATTGTTATAGTCTAAATTGCAAACATAGTTAATCGCAATTTTAGTGATGAGTATATGAAATTTTGATTGATAATGATCCTATATTTTGCTTTTTCTTTTTCGTGAAGAAGTTTATGTGGTTAATAACTGGATGGGTTTAGGCATTCAAATGGACCTGCATGTCATTAGTGAGTCCCACAATCACCGCTCATGTTTTTCATGTTTGCTGCGGTAATTAAGTCATGAGGAGCACCGGCATCCTTGCCTTTGTCGCTGACCTAAAATTGTGGGGTACTTGACCGCCGTCAAGATCTATGTTACAATTGGAATCTATGAATTGATAGTGAGCTACCGCTTAAAAGTGTACACTTTTTTTTCTCAAGTGAGGATGTTTGAAATGATCGGTTTATTAATTTCCATTTTAGTTTGTCTTGTCTTGGCTTCTACATCGCTTCTCGCTCTATCTTGCATTTCACGGGTCTACCACTTTGCCAATTAAGTTAGAATCCTTCAAATAGGATACTTGACCTTATGAATGTTGAGACTCACCAGTTCAAATGTTTGAAGTCGCCTTCGGGCAAGACATGACTTATTAATCTCACTTTATTCGCTTTTAGCAAGTATCGCTAACTCTAACAATTAGGCTTGTGTTTTGTTCAGGTTTTAGCAAATCATCTCCGGAACAACAAGCCTAATTGTGTAGTCCAACAAGTCTAATTGATTGCATATTGTTATTGTCTTTTTCAGAACCATGATGTGTTAAAAATGGTTGCTAATCATGTGTGCCCCCAACTTTGAGCAAATACAAATGCCCGAGTAGAGCAATGCAAGAATGCTTCAATTGCCAAGTCTCATATGCATTAAGTTGTCTAGTCCAAAGGGTGCCTTCATCGCCAAGGACAATGCTGCATGTCACTTCAAGGTGTGATTTGTGCTTCATTGTCTTATTCATGTTTTAGATTGCAATTACAGAGTGAAGTACTTGCTTAATAGTTTACACTTTTTTATTCTGAACTAAGTCATTGATTTCCATTTTAGTTTGCCTTCTCATTGGGTTCTATATTAGTTCCCAAAATGGTTTAGCTATGTTGACTTTTTAGTCTCTCTAAGTAACTATACAATTTGGTAGATAGAGGGTTCCCTTCGATAGTTTAATAAGTGATCCGACTATGCATCTATACAAAAAAGGCTTAGGATATACAAAAAAAACTCTTAGGATATCCTTCACTGTAATGATGAATTGTAGAATGTTGTATTCTAAATTGCAAACTGTTATAGTGTAGATTACAAATTTAGTTAACTGCAATATTAGTGATCACTATATGGAATTATGATTCCTACTGATCCTACATTGCCCTGGACATCCGTGTTCTCGCTGGACATATGTGTTCAGTTTTGGCATGTGTGTTGAGATCGCATGCATTGTACATAGTTGGAAAGAAGGAAGGACAAAGAAATCGAAACGAGTTGCTGTAGACATCATACATAAAAGTACAAGAAAAGGACAAGTAAAGGACATGGAACAAAGGACAAGAACCGTGGGAGATGAGGATGAACAAAGAACAAGAACAGGGAACGGTGTACAGGGAACGTTTCAAACTCCTTCTTGCTGATTTTCTAGACGTTTCAAACTCCTTGTAGTTCTAGATCTGATCGGGCTTGTACAGGAAAGGATGTGTTCCTTCGTGTATTTCTTTCTTGCTGGAGGGTTCAATGGCAATTCTGTAATAACCGCTCGGTGGGTCAGTAGATGTGGGTTGTGGTCTTTGTTTGTCAACGGGTTAGATCTGATACCCGTTACTGTAGCGGGCCCGTTAAGAACGACTCCCTGCGCATTTCGGTCAAGGGTCCGGTGAGTTCTCAACTCAATTGACTGGATGACTAGCTGACCGTTGGTTTTAAATCGTACGGTCCTGGTTGTTGCAAGAAATCTGGGTCAAATTTCTTGTGAAAGAGATATAGCAACTCCCATAATTACAACATGTTTTGATTTTTGTTTGGATTCACGCATTGCTGATAATAGTTAGCTATCTATTTTTTAGAATAGCTACCAAAAACTAATGTGTTCGGCAGCAACTTATTAGAGGAAGGCCCTTTTGTTACCACCTACTAATAGGATGTTTAATAGTTGGTCAAACGTGCATACACAGCTATATTAGAGCAACTCCAACAACTTGGCTAAACATAACAGCCAAAAGTATCCATTCTGTAAAATAAAAAACTTCTCAAAAAAGAAGAGATCCATAATAGACTTATTATTTTGCAAAACCATAAAGCAAATGGCTATGGTTGGCTATATATGATCATCGAGGTTTTAGGGATACCACGTTTGCTATTTTACAAAACCTTTTAGCATGTCTATTGGAGTTTACTTTTTCTATTAAAAACCATGTATAAACAATCTAACAAGGATAGCACATCTCTTGGAGTTGCTCTTAGAACCTGCTTAACGTAGAGAGTGCCATGCCTAATTAAGCAGTGACAAGACATATGTTAAGCTGGGGCAGTTTTAATTTTACAGTTGCAATGACTTCGATCTAATAAACTATTGTTGCGTTGAATCTTTTTGTTAGTAATTATGGTCAACTAAGTTGATGTTCATGAATTGTGCATCAATTAGGATATTAGAATTAGTGCAAATTAACATTATACAGAAAATGAGGGCTTCCGGCGAGCTAAACTCCATTCCACTAGAAATGAGGGGCTACAGCGCAGCTTCTCTGGTGAGGTAGGTGGGTCCTGGATCTAAGCTCTGCTCCTCCACCTTCACCTCCTCCTGCTCCTCCCCTAGTCCTCTAGGTCAGTATCTAATCTCGTGTGTTGGAATTATGTTCTCTGGTCGTTTGCAATACGTGATGTTGCAGCAGGCTAGGGTTCCGCAAGATGTTGTTTTCAGATGCCTTCAATCTGTATGTTGCAGTAGTTTGTTTGGATGTTGTTGTTGTTGTATGTTCATCGTGTTTCAGCAGCTGCAACCAAGATGTTTCAACTACTACAACCTATTGTTGCAGCAGTTCGTCGAGCGTTGTTGAATATCATGTTTGTGGTGTTTTCAACGTTTTTCATCCTTATGTTGCAACGCCGCAAAGGGGGCGAGCTAGGGACGGGCTAGCAGCGGGCGGATGTACTTGGGGCCGGGCGAGGTCAGAGGTGGGGGCGGATCCTCGTGCACATGGGGCTGGGCTGTCTTCCCTGCGCATGGAGCGGAGGAAAGGCTTTTTTCTTCGTGCGGGCGTGTGATGGACTTACTCCCGGGCGGACGCCTAGGGCTGGCAGCACCCAACATAAAAGCGTACTACTGTTTAGAAAATCAGAAACCTGTGTTGCATTGGAAGAAACACTTTAATATTTAATATTATACATATATAATATAATATCCTGAAGATACGATACAGATACAGGTACAGATATAGATATAGAGATTTCTTTTTAATATTATACATACATATATATAATACAATATCAAGAAGATAGAGATATAGAGATAGAGATACGTATAGATATATATAATATAATATAATATAGAGATAGAAAAAGAGATGTTATCATCCTATCTTATAGAAGTTTCTTAAAGTGATGGCAATATACTTGGTGGGAAGCTAAACTGACACGTAACGAGATAGAGGGAGTATAGACCACTATGCGATGCTAATTAATTAATGCATCTGAATTTGATAACAAGATTAAAACAAACATGCAAAGATGTTCATAGTTCACAACAGAAATCACAGAATGCCCAGTGCTTGATTTCTCTGTCTCATGGGATCTATCAACATTTAAAAACATTATGAATTTCAAATAAAACAAATACTAGTAAAGATACAATAGCACAGCAAGGCTCCACTCTCCAATGCCGAACCCGTTTCATAGGTCCACTCGGATGATTACTCCTGATGCACTGCGACCTCGCCTTCATGAGCATCCTGTACCGGGAAAACAGGAGGCCTGATGAACATGAACGGACGAACACTAATCAAGAAGTCGTCGTCTAGCTCCCTCTGGTACACCTGTTTCACCTCCTCCCTTGTCTTCAGATGCATGTATACGATGACGCCAGTTATACCGAGCTCCACGAACACGAACTCGGCGTTGTCCCCGGCGCCGACCACCGTTACTGCAGCGGTGTCCTCGTCTTGGTCGTCTGCCGTCTCCCAAAGTTGTTGAACGAGATGACCACAGGTCTCACGCAGCGAAATGGTGTCCCTAAGCACCCACCCATTGGCACCAGTGCCAGTGCCAGCGCCGCCATGCCCGTGGTCATCGTTCATCCTGCGGAGCCAGACGTTGAGGCTGTTGTCCTCATCCACATGGAAGAGGTAGAGAATAGAATCATCTCCCCGGCAGTGGAAAAGTTTGCCTGGGTACTGATCAGGCTCTACACCCTCAGGGAGTTCGATGATGAAGAATTCCTCGGTGGCAAGTTTCAGTCCAAGGATGTACCCCGCTTGGGTTGCCATGTAGATCTTGCCGCCGATGAGCACAGTAGTCGGCAGGATCTGGATCGGCGATTTATCGAGAGAACCAACGGCTATGCTGCTGATGTACCAGGAGCCGGACCGCAGGACACACACAAATGCCATGACCTTTTTGTCCGATTCCCAGCTGCAGATGCGGACGCTGACACGGTAGCACAAGGCGTCACCGTGGTCAGCAGAGAGGAGCATCGCATGGGGATACTCCGAGTAGCAAGGTGGTTGCGGAGGCATCGGGAGCACCACAGCCCTGTCCATGTTAGGATAGAGCAGTGGGGAGCGCACAGCGAGACCGGCATGGTGGAAGGTCTCACCACCGAACTCGAAGAGGACGCATCCGTTTCGACAGTCCCAAACGTTTGGCTCCGGCAAGTTACCGAAACTGAAGTCGGCATGGTTGAGGACCTCAGACTCAGATTGCAGGAGTGGGATGAATTCAGAGCCAGAGATACCAGCACTGGAGATGTAGACCCCGAGTAGGCGTGGCTGGTGGCGCACGCAGAAGTCGGGGACGAAGAGCCTGGAGGCAGCACGCAGCCAATGCTTGCTGGTGAGTGCGGCACCAATGAGGCAGCTCCGGCATCCAAGACATAGAAGGATCTTGCCAAGAAGATCTGTGTTGGTAAGCACGTCAGAGGCAGAGGTCTCTCTCTGCCAGCGGTGGCGGCAGCTCCATCATGTTGGGCATCGCTCTGCCGTGAGTGTCTTGCTTGGTTGGCGCCTAGCGGTCCCCTTTGGTAAACTACAATCTATAATAGACATTGCCGTGTAGTTAATAAAAAATAGAAACAATCGGATTAGATTGAGTCAAAAAGGTACCTTAGCATTATTAAAAAAAATGAGATAGGTGACAAAAAAAACAATAGAAAATTAGTTCCTCCTCCGTAGTAATCTGAGGCAATTTGATGGCAAATAAAAAATCAAAAGAGGCACACCTTTGTGAGGATAGAGCTTATGAACCGGTGCCGATCTTGGAGTACCCTGCTGCCCGATCTTTGGAGAAGACTGTTGCCATAGATCTATAGCACAGGAAAGCAGAAACGAAAAATCAGTGATGAAGAGACTATTACTTGTTTGAGAATTTGAATAGAATAGGAAAAGATAAATGGCTAAACCTAGAGGAAGAATCTGACCGCATGCACCCGAGGGGTGTTGATGTGTGACCTTCGTGTAGGAGCAGCAGCTCCTACTTCCTCTGCAAATCCAAACAGAGACCCAAGGCAAATAGAAAAACATAAATCAGATTTAGCATAGGAGAGATTAAAGGAACAGGGGATGTCGAGATGCTCACAACTGAGGACAGGGAGGTCTCCGCCGGTGCCACGGGCGTAGTAGCGTCCAGAGCGGGCGGCGGGGATGCCTTGGAGTCAGACATCGGGGGCGCCGAGGCGGCGATGGCAACCGCAGATCGGGTTAAGGTTTGGCTGCGCTGCGGGCGCCGTTGCGCCCCCGGAGATGAGGGTACCAGAGAGAGAAGCGGCGGTGGCGGCGGGAGAGTGGAGAGGCGGCGAAAGCAGCTGAGGCAGCAACGCCGAGAGAGAAGGAGGCAGCACAGTGGTCCGGGAGATACAACGAGAGGGACGGAGAGAAGGATGGATGCTTTTGTAGAGTGGTGGTCCAGGGGGCTTAGTAAAATGCGTGTACACGAGGCGAAAAGTCGAATTTCGGCAGACAGTGAGGCACGGCGCGGATCTCAGCAAACGATCCTACGGTGAAGAAATACCGCGGGATATGCTTAGGCCTGCTTCTTCATCCAGTGCATGCACCCGCGACCCCACTCCACCACCAGCACCCACGCCCTCACCCTTGTTGGACAAAAAGAAGAACTAGAATTCCGCCAAGGTAGGAGGTGTCTTCTTCTCCATCTCGGCGCGGCAGGCTGCGTAGTGGGTGGGGCTGGGGCTAGGGTGAGATCGAGCACGATGTAGAAGACGGAGTGGGGCAAGATCTCTTGTGAGGTGGATGATGGCGCTGGGGGGAGGTAGACGACAGCGCGAGGGCTGGGTTGCGTGTTAAACTCTTTTGAAACCATGGAGTATTGAGGGTATAATGATCTTTTTGGAAGGAGTGGAGGATTCAGGAGGTTAGCAATGAATTGGGCCAGACATTACAATCTTTGCCTTCTATATATTTTCAATCTAGTTTTATTATTTATTGATTAAAATACTTCTCACATGACCATATTAGAGGCCTGGAGTATGTTAGTAAGTTAAAATAAAAGCAACACAAACAAGTAAAGTTAGAAAAAAAAAAGACAAACATGCAATTAGATGTAAGGGTACTCGTGCAATTATGCCTTATTCTATGGTCCCCGCCCCTCCATTACCAATTAATAGAAGCCATATTTGTAAATAAATAAACTATATAAAAAATCTATTACTACAAACTTGCCTTTGGAGAACTAGGTGCGACGCCTGTTGTTTCATGCAATCCGAGGTCATCAGTCGCGTTGCGTATTAGCTGGAACATCCAAATACATTTAGATAATCATAAACATCGTATATGAAAGGATTCATAAGTTTGGTGCATTCAGATAGTCATCTGTGGTCAGCACAAACGTCATATATAGGTGTCAAAGTGTGGACACATTAAAGATTTCCTAGATGGCGTCGGCATATTAAATTCCTACAAGGGATATAGGTGTCGACAACGTTAAACGATAATGCTACTGTTAGGTCGTCCGGTGGCGCAATCAAAATCTGACACTCTTCCTCGTAGGCAACGGGCGAACTGTGTCCACTTGTCTCAGCGCCATCCTTATCATGTTGCATCGTCATCCACTCGAGCTTTTCTCTCGCGGGGTCTTACTTTCCCACGCAAACTTCTCTCACATGCATTGTCTTCTATAGGCTCCTCCTCTCACCTCGGCGGCACCACCCACCCGGCCTTCCACCGCCCTCGGCTTCTGTTTGACACTTCTTAGTGACATAACTACATAGCAACCGTGCCAAATAGTGTTGGTATTAAAATTACTTTGCCACCAATAAACTAGTCATAATTCAGTTACATATACTTCTAGTTGTGAGATTAGATTGTCATCTGTCACGGGCTCCTTTGGGTGGGGGGGGGCGGCGACGATGGCGCTGGAGGAGCGGCAGCAGGGCGGCACGGTAGTGGCGGCACCAATGCGCCGTTAGGGTTAGGGAGAGAGAGCCTAAAGACCGAAGTCGTTGGGTGTTACCCTTTAATCTTTCCGATTGGTTCAACCGGATTACATGTCCCTTGTATTTATAGTCCGAGGGAGACTTGCGGTGAAGTAGATCTAATTTATTTTCTATTGTATTTCTATTTTATTCCCTAAATATCTATTGCTTGATGGCGAAGCCGACGACGACAACGGCGGCGACCGTCACTGGCTGGTGCCCCCGGCACGCGAAAGCATGCGACCCATGGGCCTCTTCTAATGTGATGTGACAAATTTCCTCCCCCTTTTGCTTGACAGTGCGTCCTCACACTGTCTTGTTGCATGTGGTCATCGCTGGCGGAGTAGTCAAAGCAGCATGTCCTGAAGACTTTGTTGGTACTGGATCGATGGTTGGGAGCCTGTTGCTTTCGTGCACCATAGTTTTGAGGTGAAGCTGGATGAAGGTCACCAGGGTAGCGAGGGATGTGACGAGGTAGGGAATGCCTGACACGTTCTCCTTGTCATTGTACTTGATGTAGTCATTAGAGTGGTCGTCGATGAAGAAAATCATCACCGATGGTGAGAAGGTATGCGTTAGCTCCTCCATCAGCACGATGCTCGCCGAGAAGCCTTGTATCAGTGGCAAGGATGTCGGTAGGTGGACGTCAACTACCTTGAGTAGCGTCCCAGTCAGTGGTACTGCCTTGAACTCGATGTTGCTGGCGATGTTGTGGAGCTCTAGGTCATTCGATGTAGCGAGGCTATCCTTGAAGGGGGCCTCTAGGGTAGCGACGAGGTCGACGAAATAGAGGCTTGTTGTGGGTGGCATGTACCTCATGTCATCGTCAGCTTAGCTCAAGTCAAAGCTCGTTGAAGACCTTGTAGGAGACGGGGGTGTCGAACTATGGGACGAGATAGATCGGCATGGTTGATGAGTAGGGCGCCTCTAGTTGCACCGCAGCCTAGAGCTTGTTGTGAAGCCCTTTGGTGAACTTGAGAGTGTAGTGGTGTTGGATGTCGATGTCGTCGAGGGTCGAGGGAGCCGGCTGGTTCGGCCCTCGGGGCGTCCCGGCTGTCATAGCCAAGTTGTCCATGGTGTTGTGTCTGTCGGCTGTCCTCAAGCCGTGTGTCGAACGTGGCGAAGGGGCGTTGAGGAGAAGAGCGAGTTGGATCGCTGTGCCCCTCATGTTGGGTGCCTCCTGCTACACCATGGCCTGTAGCATGTGAGATTAGCTACATATTAGTAGATTAGAACGAGATTTAAGTCTAAGAAGGCTTGGACTTCAGATTCTGTTAAGGTGTTCTATAGGTACATTTATATCTTTGATATATTACTCAAGTTTATCTATGACAATGTGCTTCATCTTTATTATACTATCTTGCTTTAATATGTCTAGTAGAGTTAGATATTTATTATGGATTGCATACTTAGGATTGTATAGCTCTCATCTTGTAACATGTAAGATAGTTGTTATAACTTATGTAAGCATGGTGCTAAGATATGTTATATCTGCAAATGCCCGCTATATGCCAAGTCGCTTGGTAGATCATAGGAGTTATAGACCTATTGAGTCGCATCGAAGGTGAAGATCATATCATTGAATCCTTCTTAGGTGATGTTCCCTAAGTATGGTATGAAGTAATAATGCTAACAATGATTCTTAGATGTTTGCACTTATTAGAGTTTGACAATAGCATATCATCAGTAAGTTTTCCTTATATTGTTCCATGTGAGTCCTTAGACCAGAATACTCTATTGAATATTTATCTTATTATTATGATGCTTGATCCTGCATTTATCATTATCTTTATTATCCATATATATCTTTACCATATTTATTTATCTTTACTGTGGTATTAACCCTATTATTAAGTAGAAGCATTATTTATTATTGGTTTATTACTATTTCATAGTATAAAAGGGGTTATTAATACTACGCATTCTAGTTGTAGATACCTTCCCAATGGTAGAATATAAATGACAACTGGTAATACTCTAGGTAAAGTGGTACAATTGGTATAATTATCTCGTCCTACTTGAGAACATATGTTATTTATTTATTTATTTTATATTCTTTATATTATTTTCTACCTAGTCTTATAATTATATTTATGCAATGAATATATTTCTAGTTCATAGTTAGGGATGACAACCTAATCTCGTAACTAGAAGTATAAGTAATTTGAATCATGACTAGTTTATTAGTGACAAAGAAATTTTAATACCATCACCGCTTGGTGCCATTGCTTGTATAGCATTTTTGACACCATTGTTATTTTAGTGATGTCACTAAAAAGTGTCAACAATGTCTAATAGAGATAACTTTTGGTCTAAAACCACCACAAAGTGTTGACCATATGTTTAGTACTTGGCTATAGAATTTAACGACACATAATGCCTATCTAGTTCTTGTCGGAGTGAGCGCCATGTGTTGGGCAGTTGGGCCATATGGTTAAGCCGAAACGATGTGGTTATTGATAAAATAGAGATGTGTTTTGTAATGGAAGTCATTTACAAGTGTACATACTGGACAAGACAGTGGTCGCTTTGTAGGTGAACGGCGAAGCTTTTTGCGAAATGCAAGTTGACTTTTGGAAACCTTAACATTGGAAATTTTTGCCAAGCATAGCTAGAGGTTTAGCAATAGGTTAAGTTTATGAGAAACTTTTGCTTTATCTTAGCTTTTTGCCTACCTTTGGATGTGCTTCCTTTGGGCGATGTTCCCCAAAGTATCATTTGTAATGATTTTGGTCACATATATCCTCTCGATGTAGAGTCTGGGACCTTTTTTTTTTGTGTAATAAAAATAAAATCCCTTCATCTAAAAAATGCTAACTAGATATCATTGCCAACAGCAAGTGGCTTTTACGGTCATCATCAAAGCCACATTGGGAGAGGGTGATAGGCGTGGTGTCGTTTCGGCTAGATTGGACCGAACCCGACACGTGAATTGGGGGAGATTGGAGGAGAGGGAGGCGACGATGGTGGTGGTGACGGCGAGGGGCGGCGGTGGTGGCCGCGCCGGCCGGGGGCGCCTTGGCGGCGGGCGGCGGCGGGGCGCCAGCGTCTTGCAGCGGCTTGGCGGCGGTGGAGGAGGAGGGGGCATGCGCGGGGGGAGGAGAAAGAGCAGGAGATTGGGATAAAATTCTTTTATTTGCTTGTTGCCCCTGAAAGATTACAGACCCTTACTTATATAGCCCGGCTAGTGGGACTTGTATCTCAAGCAATCTCTAAAGGTTTCCTTATAGATTGGAATACCTTTTACAAGCATACCCTATTTATTTATTTCCTAATAAGGGTCTCCCTTATAGATGAGATAGCCCCTTGCACACCAAAACGCCTAAGGATAATCCTAGATATTTTCCTCCTTTATTCCCGAATTAATTGCCGAAGAATCCGCGGAAGGGAGGAGACGGCGGCGGGGCCTTGAGCCCTGGAGGGCGGCGCGGCACTCCATGGGCTGTCGGGCCTGTCCTCTTGGGCCCTATTTCCTAGGTCATGACATCTCCCCCTTCTCCGACCGGCGCGTCCTCGCTGGGATGAATGTCCATTCGGTCACCCCGGGATGGAGATCGGCTGCCCCTGAACGATGAGCTCGACCTGCAGGATGAGACGACCCCCGCACGGGGTTTCCCGAGGATCATGTTCTCCCCGGTTCGCTTGGGGTCAAATTCCGGAAGATAGTGAAGGTTGCCGATGTAGCCGTGGTAGATGTACCGATGAACAAAGACGCCCTCGCTGTGGAAGCTGTCTCGACGACGGGCTGCCCGGTAGGAGCTCCCTCGGGCGCCCACATCTAGGTCTTTGGTGCACCATGTCGGCGTGGGGGCTCTCCGGGAACAAGAAACGCTCATTGGGTGGAGCGTTGAAGAGCGGAAGTAGACGCCAAATAGTGATGTCGCGGGCGAGTAGGAGGAGTAGCGACCAAGTTCAACATCGTACCGTACATGAAGGAGCCGACGTCGAATAGGGAGGGCGAGAGCTGGTGAGCGGCCCTCTCTAGATCGTAGCTGATGTGGACGTTGTCGACGGTGAGGAAGAGGCGATCCATGCCGTCGAGGAAGACGACCCTGGCCGGGCCGATGTGGTGGCGCCTCGGCCACATGCCGCCAAGCAGATGGCGGCCGGTGCAGTGAAGTTGGCTCCGTCGTGTAGGCTCCCAAGGCGAGGAAGTTCGTCCCCGCGACCCGCCCTCGAAGCAAGGCCTCCGATAAGTCCGGCGCAAGAGCGGAGAGGAGGCCGGAAGGTAGAAGCGGCCGTCGAAGAGGAGGAGTCCGTCTTCGAGCCCCATGCCGGAGCGGCGTCGCCCGTGGGTGACGCCGAGGGCGATGCGGCGTAGATGCCGATCCTCCAAAGATAGCCCGGCGTAGCTGGACGAAGACTCCGGCGGATGTGTCGTAGAGGTCCAAGGCAGTCGCATGCCTCGAACGTTTCCCAAGCCGAGTCGCAGGCGTACGGATGCCGGCGAAGATGCCCGACCGAGGAGGCCGGGGGCGGGGGCGCCCTATCCGAGGGGGTGGAGCCGGCGAACGCGTGCTCGGGCAACCCTCACGGTAGTACCGCAGCTCGTGGTCGCGAAGTCCCACGTCACGTGTCCCAGCTTGCCAGCCAAGGCATGCCAAGGATGACGCCGACGCCCTCACCCAAAGGGCATGACGCCGGCGTCGATGTCAAAGTCTTTGGCGTCGAGGGCGTAGTGGCACGCCGAAGGTGGCGGCGCTGCATGTAGACGTGGCACCGGTGCCGGTGATGATCGACACGCACCGGCCGAGTCCGAGGCCCGCCGTGGTCACCACGCCGGGGTCGATGTAGTTGTGCGTTGCCGAGTCGACGATGATGTTGACACCCGTGCCTGAGATCATACCGACGAGGTAGAGAAATGAGCACCACGCATCGGGAGTCGGGGTCCCCCGTGAGGACCTTCGGATCACCGGCTCCTCTTTGACGCCCGCTAGTGGGGCGTTTGTCGTGTCGTCGGTGTAGTCGTTGAAGATCGTGATGTCGAAGAGATGCTTGCACTTGTGACCCCGTGAGAACGGCTCGTCATAGTTGAAGCAGAGTCCAGCCTTGCGTCGTTCCATCATCTCCTCTGGAGTCAGCCGTTTGAACGGCCGAGTCGTTGCCGCCGACGAGGGGGCGCTGGGGGGCGGCGGCCAGGCCGGGCGCAGGGGCCCCGCCTTTGCCTCGGCCGGCTTGCCGGTGTTGTAGAGGATGGCGAGGCGTCGCTCGTACGCCCTGGCGAGAGACATGGCTGCCTCCATGTCCTTGGGGTTCTGCATCTCGATGTCCGTCTTGAGCGGTTTGCCCAAGCCTGCTGTGTAGATGTTGACCTGCTGTTGGTCGTCGAGGTTGCCGGCCGCAGACGCCCACGTGTGCCGAGAACACTGCTCGGTGTACTCATCGACGCCGCCCTCTTCCTTAGTGATGCCAGGTTCACCCACCGGGATTGCGCCGCTCAGTGGGCGGCGCCGTTGACATACTGAGCAAAGCTTGCCCAATCTGCCACCGGTTTCTCCTGAGACAGCCTCATGTACCATTGTTGTGCTCCTCCAAAGAGATGATAGGAAGCATACCGGACTTGCTCACGTAGGCGGCGTACCTTGTCCCCCTCGAAGAATTGTTCACGCCGGTTGATCCATGGGAGGGGGTCCTCCTTGCCATCGTAGGTCGGGAAGGACAGCTTGTGCGCACGGGGAGCCGAGCTGCGAAGGTGTCGACCGGAGGTGGAGGAGGGGGCGGCGCATGCACCCTTGCTGATGACGTGCCTGCTGATGCGACCTTCAGCCTCAAGTAGCCCTTCATCGGGTTCTCTAGATCAGCCGCTAGCTGTTACACGATTGTCCCGGTTACGCTTGCCATCGGTGGCGCTTCTTGATGAAGTCGCGAGCTGCCGTCTCGAACATCGCCCTCATCTCGATCTCAGCGTCATGGAGTTGTTGACGGTGTTTGAGCGTTCTTTGGATCGTCGCCGAGATGATAGCGAGCCTATCATCGATCTTGTCCATCCCGGCGTTCATCTTAGCGAACTCGTCGCCGGTTCTTCGCCAGCTTCTTGGATTCGCGTCCCATGGTGGTGGGTGGATCGTAGTGGTCTCCGGATACCGGTATCGGGTTCCAAATAGATTGGACCGGAACCGACACGTGAATTGGGGAGATTGGAGGAGAGGGAGGCGACGATGGTGGTGGTGACGGCGGGGGCGGCGCGGTGGCCGCGCCGGCCGGGAGGCGCGGCGGCGGCGGGCGCCTGGCGCGGCGCTTTGGCAGCGGCGGCGGGAGGAGGAGGGGGGCGCGCGCGGGGAGGAGAAAGAGCAGGAGATTGGGATAAAATTCTTTATTTGCTTGTTGCCCTGAAAGATTACAGACCCCTTACTTATATAGCCCGGCTAGTGGGACTTGTATCTCAAGCAATCTCTCTAAAGGTTTCCTTATAGATTGGAATACCTTTTACAAGCATACCCTATTTATTTATTTCCTAATAAGGGTCTCCCTTATAGATGAGATAGCCCCTTGCACACCAAAACGCCTAAGGATAATCCTAGATATTTTCCTCCTTTATTCCCGAATTAATTGCCGAAGAATCCGCGGAAGGGAGGAGGCGGCGGGGCGCGCGCGCGAGCCCGGAGGGGCGGCGCTGGCACTCCGTGGGCTGTCGGGCCTGTCCTCCCGGGCCCTATTTTTCGGGTCATGACACGTGGGTGTTTGCAATTGTGCCCTCCTATATTTGTGTGTTTACAGTGTTATTTTCAAGTTCTAGTGAGAATCATTTCTAATATTTGGTCTTTTGTAGTTTTAATAATTTGTAGAAAATCATTAATTAATTCATTGAAAACTTGCCCAAGCCATACTTTCTTATTGAGTACATTGATCGATAAAATGTGCCTCGGCGTCGTTAGCTAGCAGCCTTCTTTTTCTACATGCTAATATAGGGATCTCTTCTTCCACGAGATTGTCCCCAACCATGTTGCCCCTGGTGATTGGCTGATTTGAATGTTTTGATAATCTTGTTTGAAATTAAAATCAACATGTATGGAATTCAATCTCACAACGATGGAGTAATTATTATTGAGCGCTCACAACGATTATTATGAGATTCAGAATGATGAAGTAATTATTATTAGAGAGCGCTCACAACGACGAATCTGAGTCAACATGTATGAAATTAAAATCAACATGTAAAATCTCTGCAATACAGAGCGCGCAGTACACCACAGGTGCAATTATTATTGATCGTATTAGAGATATACATAGATATATATTAGATATGTATAGCTGACTTGTTTAGTACCGTATTGTGTAATGTACTTGTACCACAAGCCTCTTGGCTATATATATATAAAAGGCCACCCCTCCCTAATGGGCTGTGCGGTGCATTGCCTCCTACATACCTCTCTACATGGTATCTGCTATTCTTTCCTAGGCGCCTAGGGTTTTTTTTTTTTTTTCCTCCTCTCTCTTCCGCTGCCCTCTCTCCCAAGGTGACGTCACCCCTGCCTGGCGCACCTCCACCCTGCCCGACCAGATTGCATCTGCCCCTGGTCGCCACCGCACCACAGGCCGCGCTAACTCCTCCCCTGCGCTGCCACCATGAGTACCGAACCCTCCACCTCTTCTGCCACCTCTGGTGTGCAAGGCTCCGGTACTCTACAGGCCACAGGGGATGCCCTAGCCCCTGTTCTCTTCACCTACGCCAACGTCAACGTGAAGCTGCATGTCCCGATTGTCCTCAATCTGACGCTGCCCAACTTCACCAAGTGGTCTGCGTTCTTCACTGCCATGTGCGGCAAGTTCGATGTGTTAGGGCACATTGATGGCTCCATCCCGCCGCGGCCTACTGATCGCACGTGGTCCCAACCCGACGCTTGCGTCCGGAGCTGGATCTACGGCTGTGTCGATGATGGCGTCCTCGACCTCGCCATGGAGCCCGGCCAGACAGCGCACGACCTCTACGTCGCCATCACCGCGCTGTTCCAGGCCAACCAGGCTACCCGCGCGGTGGTTCTGGGACAGGACTTCCACACCATGGTCCAGGGAGATCTCTCCATCGACGCCTATGCCCAGAAGATGAAGCAGACTGCCGACGCTCTCCGTGACGTTGGTCAGGCCGTCTCCGAGCCTCAGCTTGTGCTCAACTTGCTTCGCGGTCTTAATCCGCGCTTTGCAACCTCGGCGGACATCATCACCAATTCTGGTGTTCTTCCGTCGTTCGCCTCGGCGCACAACACGCTGCGGCTCAAGGAGATCCGCCTCGCCTCCGACTCCAAGGCATCCTCCGACACCGCGCTCTCCGCTGTGGACTCCTCCAGCGCTCCAGCACCTGGCTCCTGCACTTCGCCTTCCTGCCGTTCTCAGCCTGCCCCCAACAACTCCAACCGCGGTGGCGGTGGTGGCAAGGGCAAAGGGAAAGGCAAGGGGAAGGGTAATGGCGGTGGTGGCCGCTTCCAGCAGCCCTCGGCGCCGTTCCAGCAGCAGTCTGGCGCTCGTCCCGGTGCTCCTCCCCCTGGCCCGTGGTTCTGCATGAACCCGTGGGCTGGTATGCCTCCGCAGCAGGCTCAATGGCAGCCCCAGCCCCACTGGAGGCCTCCGCTTGCGCCCCTGCCACAGGCGCATACGGCGTTCGCACCCGCGTCCATGCCTGCCGGCTGGGATCAGGGTGCCCTCATCGCCTCCCTGAATCAGATGCAGCTCCAGGGCAGCGCTGGTGGGAACCCTTGGGTCCTCGACACCGGCGCCACATCCCACATGTCCGCCAATGACGGTATACTTCTCTCCCATCTTCCTCATTCGCCGTCCTTTATCACAGTCGGCAATGGGGCTTCTATTCCTGTTTCTAGTCGTGGCACATCCGTTCTTCCTATAGCTGATCATCTTTTTACCCTCAACAATGTTCTTGTCGCACCACATCTTGTTCGCAACTTATTATCAGTTCGTCAATTTACTCGCGACAATAATTGTTCTGTTGAGTTCGATGCTTATGGCTTTTCTGTTAAGAATCTGCAGACCGGGACCACGATTCTACGCTGCAATAGTGGCGGGGACCTCTACACACTTCCATCATCGAGTCCACCAGCAGCCGCTTGTCATGTTGCCACCGCCTCTTCCTCCCTGTGGCACTCTCGCCTCGGTCATCCTGCACCAGCCGCCATAGCTCGCCTTAATCAGCTTTTAGCTATTTCATGTAATAAAGTAGACCGTGCTGTTTGCCATGCCTGTCAACTTGGCAAACATGCCCGTTTACCTTTTAGTAGTTCTTCATCTCGGTCTTCAGCCCCTTTTGAACTTATTCATTGTGATGTATGGACATCCCCGGTCCTTAGCGTGTCTGGTTTTAAATATTATCTTGTGATTGTGGATGATTACAGTCATTATTGCTGGTCTTTTCCTCTGCGACATAAATCCGACGTGCACACACATCTTGTCAATTTTGTTTCCTATGCTAACACCCAGTTCAGCCTACCTGTCAAGTGCTTTCAGGCGGACAACGGCACGGAGTTCATCAACAACGCCACTTCTACCTTCCTTGGTAGTCGCGGCATCATGCTTCGCACCTCCTGCCCTTATACGTCAGCCCAGAACGGCAAGGCCGAGCGGATGTTACGCACCTTGAACAATGCTGTTCGCACGCTCCTACTCCATGCTGCTATGCCACCACAATATTGGGCAGAGGCTCGTATGCTTGCCGTTTACCTTCTTAATCGGCGCCGTCCTCGTCCATTAATAATGGTATTCCGTTTCATCTCCTTTTTCACAAGATGCCAGATTATTCCTCGCTTCGGATTTTTGGTTGTCTTTGCTATCCCAACCTTAGTGCCACGACACCCCATAAACTTGCTCCTCGCTCCTCAGCCTGTGTGTTCATCGGTTATCCTTCCTCCCAAAAGGGTTACCGGTGTCTCGATCTCTCCACCCGCAAAGTGATCGTATCCCGGCATGTGGTTTTTGATGAGACTCACTTTCCGTTTGCGACTGCAAAGTTGCCCTCGGAATCTCTTGATTTTCTGTTACAGGAACGTCTCCCGGCGCCTCTGCCAGCTCCTTCGGTTGGCACTGCTGTCCGGCCTACTCCTCGAGCCGGTTATGCGTCGACACGATGGAGGAGGACCCGCCATCTTATGGCGTGGTCCCCTGCTCCCGGCCTCCAAGCTTCCACGCTGTGTTGGCGGGTGCCCGGCGGCCGGTGCTGCAGTACCCCTTGGCGCTCCGCTCCGGCAGCTTGGAGTTGCTGCCGGTCCTCTACCTCGACCCGCCATTCCCGCTGGCATTCTCGGCTACCACCCGCCGGTCTCTGTCCCCTACAGTCGGCGTCCACGACCGGGCCGCACCTCAGCGTCTACGCGTGGCGCCGGCTTTGCTGCCCCTACGGTGCCTCCCGTGAAGCCGCCGCTCCTTCGCCCAGCCAGCGCCCAGAGCCTCCAAATGCTACTGAGGCCTCGCTGCCGGATGCTACTTCAAGCCGTCCAGTCACCCGACAGCAGACTGGACACCTTCCTCCTCCTGTACAGCGCCTGGGTTTCTCCGCCACCACGGCCTCGCCACTTCCTGGTAACTATCGCAGTGCCCTTGCTGATCCTAATTGGCGGGCAGCGATGGTGGATGAATACAAGGCTCTCATTGATAATGGCACTTGGCGTCTCGTTCCTCGCCCACCCAATGCTAATGTGGTCTCTGGAAAGTGGATTTTCAAGCATAAGCACCATTCTGATGGTTCCCTTGCTCGCCACAAAGCTCGATGGGTTGTTCGTGGATTCTCTCAGAGATATGGCATCGACTATGATGAAACTTTCAGTCCGGTTGTTAAACCTGCCACGATTCGGGTTGTTCTCAGTCTTGCAGCTTCTCGAGCATGGCCTATTCATCAATTGGATGTCAAGAATGCTTTCCTCCATGGTCATCTCAATGAGACGGTCTATTGTCGGCCTCCTCCGAGATTTGTTGATCCAACTGCACCTAATCATGTCTGCCTCCTCCAGAAATCTCTCTATGGCCTCAAGCAAGCACCTCGAGCATGGCACCAGCGGTTTGCCACCTTTCTTCGGACTTTGGGTTTTGTTGCTGCGGTGTCAGACTCTTCACTCTTTGTCTACAAGAATGGCCCCGACATTGCTTACTTGTTGCTATATGTTGATGATATTGTCTGGCGCTTCATCGCCCGGCTCTTCTTCGTCGCATCAGCGGCGTCGCACTCACGAGTTTGCTATGGCGATTTGGGCGAGCTTCATCATTTTCTTGGGATTTACGTCACTTTCGGTCCGCCCGGGGTCTCTTTTTGTCTCGGCGGTATGCCGCCGACCTTCTACAAGCGTCTTTGGCATGTCTTCGAGTGCCACTCTACACCACCCGGTTGATGCCCGTATGAAGCTCTCGCCCGATGGTGCTTACATTTGCCGATCCAACACATTATCGCTCCCATTTTCTCGCCGGTGCTCTTCTCCATGCCCTTCGACCACGACTCGTCGGACTCGCTTATGCAAATCTTGAAGGCCCGTGCATATACGTTTATCATGATCCGCCTCCAGCCCTCATCTCGCTTTGCTCAAACGGTTCTTCGCTATGTCAAGGGTACATTGTCTGCTGGTCTTCACCTCGGTAACTTTACATGACTGGAACCCTCCGGTCAGCGGTCTCCACTTTGCCTACTCGGATCTTTGACTAGGCCGGCTGTCCCGACTCTAGGCGACCAAATGCTTCGACTTTTTAGGTCCATGTCTATCTAGGCGACAATTTGGTGTCTTGGTCCTCCAAACGGCTATACCACCCCTCCCTCTCGCTCCAGCCTCTCTACAGATCGTTTACAAAACTGAGGCGGAATACCGCGCGGAGACTGTTGCATCCGCACGGGCGACGGGGATTGCCGAGTCCCAATCATTTTGTTGGCTTCGACAATTGCTCCATGAGCTTGGTACTCCACCGTTATCGTCGCCCACCTCGGCTGTAACCACCGGTCTTCAAAATATCTAGAATTATACGATTGTTTCTGTGTGACAATGTCGGTCAAAGTTTACATGACTGGGAACCCTGTTCAGCATCGACGTACGAAGCACATTGAAATTGACATCCATTTTGTCCGCGACAAGGTTGCTTTGGGGGAGGTCCGAGTTCTCCATGTCCCTTCGACACACCAGTTCGCGGATATCATGACCAAAGGCTTACCCGTACAGCTTTTTACTGATTTTAGGTCCATCTTTGCGTCCTAGATTCTCCCGCTAAGACTGAGGGCGGGTATTAGAGATATACATAGATATATATTAGATATGTATAGCTGACTTGTTTAGTACCGTATTGTGTAATGTACTTGTACCACAAGCCTCTTGGCTATATATATATAAAAGGCCACCCCTCCCTAATGGGCTGTGCGGTGCATTGCCTCCTACATACCTCTCTACAGATCGAGTACGTACAACAACTCTTCGAAATTTGAATGGTCGATTAATCCCTCAACATTTCAGTAAAAAACGCGTGGAGACAACGACCCTGCATCCGCAGCGGGCAGGAGTTGGCGGGGATGTGCACGGGCTGCGCAGTTGCCCAAGCATTCTTGCCGGCCTAAGGAGCAGTAGTCACTAAATGCGCAGCAGAAGCAGTACTTAACGCGAAAGCCATGGTTACATAACATTCTAGTGCATTGCGGCTTAACATGAATCCTACTTCTCTCAGTTATCTCTTTGCCCACCGGCAACCACCGGTGATCGTCGCTTGTCAATCTCTCTGCGACGTCACCTTCGTCGCCTGCAAGGATTCAGTGTATGCTACATCACATCATGGCGCCCAAACTTATGTTTCAAAATATATAGAATTATACTGTAGGATGAATTAATGTGCACATGACTTACACCCTGCGGGGGAAAGGAAGCGTGACAAGAACATGGCGACGAGAATTGCCGTCACCTTGGCATCCATCTGGCCCCGATCTTTTCTTCAGTAGTTTTTGCTGATATAGCCAAATATGCTGGAGTCATAAGCAATTTATAGACCAGCGGGACGGTTTAAGCTACATGCAGATCGGCTGCATAAGAATTCCATAGGACTAATACAATTACTCATCATTTTCTGCTTCGACGTGAGACCACTGTTTATGGTATTCTCTGTGTCCTGTAATATAGTGTATTCTAGCATTCAAACATTGTCCAGAAATATAAGGCTTTCCAAAGACAAAAATCAGTTTTGCATTAAATATGTTCTATTTATCAACCAATCACTCTTAATTTAATGTGACGCTTTAGACTCTCGTCATTTAATGTTTGAGTTATTATTATTAGATTTGTGCACCCCAAAACAAAAGGTCCATTATTAGGTATAATCCAAATAGTGCACCACATTTCAGAAACATGTATGGCATATAACATTCCTCAAAATTTCCATTGGCACACTACTAGAGAAAATTGTCATCATCATTCTTCGTGAGAAACTTGATGAGATGAAATTGTTGATTGACAGGATTCTCCCCGGCCATCCCAGCAAGTACCATGTGTTGTCCTTTCGAAAGACGGCCGTGAATCCTAGTAAAAATAACTATGTTGCTATGTTTGGCTGTTTTTTATTCTACATAAAGAAGTTATAACACAAATGGATGTCTCAACCTGGCTATAGTAATGATATTAGTAGAGGTATGGGTTAAAATGGTGGTTTTGTTTTTTTCCCTGCGAATAGCAAATGGTAAATTAACAGAGACTATTTATGAGACAGTCGGATTATTCATTTATGTAAAGCTCAAAAACTGCCGCCGAATATCCATGTTGTAGTAGAGTAACCATGGCTTTACTCCCGGCCCCAGGCTACAACAAGACTAGCACCCGAACGTTCCAGTCTGAACGCCGATGCCTCCTACTCCATTCACACGTGCCGGTACGCATGCAGGAGCCCCGCCCTCTCCACACCTCCCCCGCCCGGACACCCGAGCCCCGTATGACGCGCTATTTATGAGATAGTTGGATTACTCTTTTATGTAAAGCTCAAAACTGCTGCCGGATATCCATATTGTAGTAGAGTAATTGTCGATGGTTAGGAACCGGGGCTCCCGATAGCACCGGATTAGTGAATCGAATGTTCACATCAAGACTGCTTCGAGCTACGATGGTGTGCAAGGTAGGTAGACAAAAAGGTGTACAATGATTTGAGAAGAATGACCCTACGTCCAGTGATTGTTGCTGCTTGTGTAGTGTTGCACTGTCAAGGTGCTTGTGGTGGAGCTTACAAGCTTTCGAGAGGGATGGATCCCAAGGCTCTAGGGTATTTGATTGAGGCTAGTCCCAATATCGATGGGTGTTCGGGTTCTAGTGAGCTATGTGTGAACTAGAGAACTTGTGAACCTCCCTAAGTCTAGTGTCAGGCCCTCCCTTTTAAGTTTTACAGATGAAGGGAGAGACTAGCTTATAGAAGTGGTTAACGGGGCCAAAAGGTGGAAGAAAGAGAAAAACAAAAAGAAGAAGGTAGCGTGGGACGATCACCGCGCCCGTCCTTCTCCTATTGACAAACACTCGCCGCCATGGGAGGAATGATCTTTGGATAGTATGTCCCTCGCTGTAGACCTTTGGTTTAGCCACACCAGGCCTTGTGCTCCTCATACCATCGCAGGTGGTCGTCAAGTGCCCTAGATTCATGGGTTAGGTAGAACAGTGGCATGTACTCCAGGTGTTGTGGAGCACAGTCGCCGTCATGCCTCCATCTGTAGAGGATGGTAAGTGCTTGTGGCGGTATGGCCAAAGACGAGCCGGTCAAATACCGCGCACTGTGGGTGGTCAGGTTCACCACATTCGCCATGGCGAGGACGGGATTATTAGGCAGAACAGCCATGGTCGTCCCGTACTCTGCTTAGTCATGGCCTGAACAGGGGCAACATGACCGGAGCCAAGTGGTGCTCACGTTTGGGTTACGCACAGTCCAGATGAACGCATCTCCTCTGAGGGAGAGCGGGTGCGGTTAGATCCTACGAAGTCTCTGGGACTTGCCCTAGGCACAGGCGGTGCTCAGGATAAATTTTCCCAACCAGGTTCTACAACTTTGCAGTTATAACTTTTCCCGTTGAGATCGCTTAGGGGCTGAAACTTTTTCCAGTTAAAACTTTGGCCTCTAGCTCTAGGATGCATTCGCGACTACCAAGAATTGAATGGATTGGCCACCTAAAACTTCGGTTTGGAGTGGTTGGTATGCGAATCATATATAGTTTGGGCGATGAACTTACAAGTTATAAGATCGGGGTTTGCTTCGGTGCTTAACAGATACAAATGGCAAGAAAAATTGCATCGTAATAAGCAGCTCTCTTGGTGCCATGCCTCTCATGAGTTCATACAACAAAGTTCCCAACTAGATACTGCAAAATTTCTGCAACACAGAGCATGCAGTACACCGCGGGTGCAATTGATCGAGTACAGCAACTCTTCGAAATTTTCATGGTGGATTAATCCCTCAACATTTCAGTAAAAATCGCCTGGAGACGACGACCTGCGTCCGCAGCGGGCAGGACTTGGCGGGAGTGTGCAGCGTGGCAGGCGTTCCAGCAGTCTTGCCGCTTAAAGTAGCAATTGTCCCCCAGTACGCAGCAGTAGCAGGTCTTAAGGCGAGAAGTACAAAATGATTTAGTGCATTCTGGCCTAATGTGAATCCTGCCTCTCTCCGTTATCTCTTTGCCCTCCGGCAGCCATCGGTGACCGCTGCCTGTCGATCTCTCTGCAACATCACCTTCGTCACCTGCATGGATTCAGTGTACGCTACATCACGTCATGGCGCCCATCTTCAGTTTCAAAATATATAGAATTATTATACTGTAGGATGAATGTGTACATGACTTACACGCTGTTGGGGAAAGGAAGCGTGCCAAGAACATGGCGAAGAGAATTACCGTCACCTTGGCATCCATCTGGTCCCGATTCAGTAGTTTTGGCTGATATAGCCAAATATGTTGGAGTCGTAGGCAATTTATAGATCAGCGAGAAGGTTTAAGCTACATGCAACGGCTGCATAAGATTTCATAGGACTAATACAATTACTCATCGTTTCCTGCTTCGACGTGAGACCACTATACATGGTATCTCTCCGTCTTGAAATATAGTGCATTCTTACATTCAAAAATTTTCCAGAAATATAAGGTGTTCTAAGGACAAAAATCAGTTTTGCATTAAGTATGTTCTATTTATCAACCAATCACTCTTAATTTAATGTGACACTTTAGACTCCCGTCATTTAATGTTACGGATTGAGTTATTATTAGCTAGATTTGTGCACCCCAAAACAAAAGGTCCATTATTAGGTATAATCAAATAGTGCACCACATTTCAGAAACATGTATGGCATATATCACATTCCTCAAAATTTCCATTTGCACACTACTAGAGAAATTACCATCAACATTCTTCGTGAGAAACTTGATGAGATGTCATTGTTGATTGAGAAGATTTTCCCCGGCCATCCCAGCAAGTACCATGTGTTGTCCTTTCTATCGACGGTGGCATTAGATCGTTTAGGAGTCGAAATATTCAATTCTGTTAGACTGAACATCGTGTGGATGCATGTGTGTGTCGTGTGTGTGGCTGCATGTGTGCGGTGCTTGTCTATATGTCTCAGAATTCATGGAATAGAATGTATCCTGTATTCCTCTCCACTCTTTCATGGTATCCGCTAGCTATCCTCGCTCTTGCCACTTCCGCAATTAGTGTCGCGCCGTTGTCCTTGTGCCGCAACGCCGCCACCGCGATCTCGATCGCCGGCCTTCCCTCGCGACCGTCTGCGCCCACGACGTTTGTGCGACGCGTCATCCCAGCCACCCCATACCTTCATTGCCGGCTCTTCTCCACGACGTCTACTTCGTCGTGTGGCCACGATGTCCCAATCGCAGCACTTCGTCGCGCGGCCCCGACGTCCCATCCCGGTCGCCCGGTCTTCATCGTGCGCCCCCAACGCCTTGTTTTCATCGCGCGGTGACCCGGTCCCTATCACGGTGATCTGGTCCTGACCGTGCCTTCATCTTTGTCCCGCGGCCCCCAACGCCCGTCTCCATCGCCTACATCGCCCAGCTCCTAAGCTGAAACCGATGAACAGCCTCCAGGCCCATGAGGCGTGCGAACAGCGTAACCGCGACATCGACGAGTAGGAGGCCAAGAACTCCGTCGTCGACCCCGCCGCCATCTCCATCAACAACATCAAGGTGCTCATGCCCTTGGTCCTGGACCATGCTGCCGACAACTACAACCGGTGGCACGCCATGTTCCTCGTCGTCCTCGGAAAACAAACGCCCTCACGGATCCGTCCTCTCGACATCGCCAACGGCGATCTACGTGGGTGTAGATGGACTGCACCGTGCTCACCGGGTGTCTTGTCCTTTCGATCCACGTCGACCTCAACGGTCGACGATAAACCGCAATGCAGCTGAACGTCTGCGCGGTGCACGGCTCTACCGAGAATGAGTTTCTCGGCCCATGGCGTGACTCGCGCGCCCTACTACTCTCGGCGAATTCCGCCGCCTGCGGCGAAAGGGGCTCGGCCACCATCACCGACTTCTACCGTCGTCTTGAGATGATGGTGGCTACCCTCGATGACCTCGGCAATCCGATCAAGGACCGTACCACCGGTCCTCACCCTTCTTCGCGCCTACATCGCTCGGCGACAAGTTCGGCCTATGGTCTCCAACCTCAAGATGCGACAGCCCTTCCCCAACTTTGAGGAGACTTACACGCTCCTGTTGGTCGAGGACATTGACATCAACGACATCACCGCAACTAAAGCCACCGGCCCGGGCATCAGGCCGCTGTCGGCCTCAAATGCGCCGATCGCGCTCTTCACCGCCAGCGCCCCCTGGCGGGGCGGGGTCATGGCGGGCAAGCCCACGGTGGCAACAACCATGGCGGCCCGGGGGCCTCGGGGGCGGCGGCCAAGGTAGTCGGGGCGAACAGGCGCAGCGGGTGCCGCCTTGGTGGTCCAAATGCCGCCCGGCCGGCAAAACAATGCCCAACGCCGGTAGCGTCCTTGTCCCCCGATGACTTCGTTCTACAACCCATGGGCCGGGCCTTTGTGCAGCTCTGGCTGCCGTCCCCAGGGGCCGCACCGACCCCTAGCGGCTGCATTCACTACTGCACCATAGCTACCTTATCTCCCACGGCGAAGCGGACTGCGGCGGCGGCCGTACCCCCTCGGTCCTCCTCCTCCCGGTTTGGGCTGCGGAGGTCCGATCTTTACCACCACAAAGCAGCCCTGGACGCCCATGCAGGGAGCATCCTGGGGCATGTCGACCCTCGTCCACAACTTTCAACACCATCATGCTGACGCCTCCTCCACAGGGCGAGTGGTACGTCGACTCAGGCGTCGGTGCCCATATGGTCAACAACCCTGGTTTTAATTCCACCGCTCACCCTCCTTCGTCATCTACTCTTTCATCTATCATTGTTGGTAATGGGGCTTCGATTCCCATTACATCAATTGGGTCACATTCCTTTTCATCTACATGGCGTCCACTTGTTCTTTCTAATGTTTTAGTGTCCCTAAACATCATTAAGAATTTGATTTCTATCTGTCGTTTTACCACTGATAATAATTGTTCCATTGAGTTTGACCCATTTGGCCTCTCTATGAAGGACCTCAAACACGGAGTGTGATTGGCAGGTGCAATAGCATGGGTGACCTCTACCCTTTCTTCTCATCACCATCCAGCACCACCAACGCTCTCGCTGCCACTGCACCATCCACCTCGCTATAGCATCGTCGTCTTGGTCATCTTGGACATGTGGCTTTATCCAAGCTTATTAGTTCTAGTGCTATTTCATGTAATAAGAGTCAGATTAATCACGTCTGTCATGCTTGTCAGCTAGGTCGCCACGTGCGCCAACCTTTTAGTGTGTCAAACTCTCGCGCAGCTCGTCCTTTTGATTTAATACATTGTGATCTTTGGACCTCTCCAGTTGTTAGTGTATCGGGCTATAAATATTATTTAGGCATTCTTGATGATTGCACCCACTACATCTGGACATTTCCGTTGGGTCTCAAACCTGATACTTTTAGCACCATTTCTAATTTTTTTCTCATATGTGCGCACGTAGTTCGTGTCCACCATCAAGGCAGTTCAGTGCGACAATGGCTGTGAATTTGACCATTCCTTGGCCCGCACTTACTTTCTCACTCATGGAGTCGTCCTCCAAATGTCGTGCCCATACACCTCTCAACAGAATGGATGTGCCGAGCGCACTCTTCGTATGGTCAACAACATCATGCGGTCCCTTCTATTCTAGGCCAGTCTTCCTATGGTATATTGGGCTGAGTCACTCCACACCGCCACCTATCTTCTTAATCGTCACCCCACTACCATTCTAGACGATTGCACCCCCCCACCTCGCTCATTATGACACATAGCCCTCCTATGATCATCTTCGTGTTTTTGGTTGTGCTTGTTATCCTAACCTCTGGTCCACAGCTCCACATAAATTATCTCCTCGCTCCACCTTGTGTGTTTTCCTTGAGTACTCATTCGATTATAAGGGGTATCATTGTCTCGATCTTCACATCAATCGGATCATTGTCTCCCATCACGTTGTTTTTTACGAGACACTATTTCCATTTTCCGAGATATCCACTACCCCCAAGATTCTCACACACTTGATTTTTTGGACCATGCTGATCATTACTCTTCGCATACACTTGATTTTTTGGACCATGCTGATGATTACTCTTCGCATATATGGCCATGAGTTGTGACTACAGGTGCCCCTCTCCCTGGCAGCATGGATGCCACTCCTAGACCCCTAGCGGCCCCTCGCTCGGTGCCTCCGCTGGCAGCGTAGCGTCTATCACTGTGTCCAGCACCGCTACTGCACCCTCAGGGGGCGTCCCCCTCACTAGTCAGTCTGGTGTTGCTGCCCCTGCAGACTCCGTGTCTCGTGTCACGCCCGGTGGTACCGCCGGACCACCGGCCGCACCACTACGGTGGTCTCGGAGGCGATTGTCCCTGTCACAAATGCGCACAGCATGCACACTTGTGGCAAGGATGGTTTTTGGCAACCGGTGGCTCGCCTCAACCTCCATGCAACAGCCATGACTCCATCACCAGTACCTTCGTCAGTCCGTGGGGCTCTTGCTGACCCGGCCTGACGTCAAGCTAAGCAGGCTGAGTTTGTTGATTTGTAGGAGAATGACACCTGGACATTGGTTCCCCGACCCTCTGGCGTCAACCTTGTCACCGGCAAATGGGTTTTCTGCCACAAGTTCAAGTCAGACGACTCTATTGAACGCTAGAAAACTCGATGGATGCTTCCAGTTGTCAAGCCTGCTACCGTCTGGATGGTCCTTACCCTAGCACTGTCTCGGTCATGGCCAATTCACTAGCTTGATGTGAAGAATGCATTTCTCCATGGCACCTTGTTAGAGACGTCCTCATCTGCGCCTGATTGATCGGGGTTTGTTGACTCATCCAAGCCCAACTTTGTCTGTCGCCTGAACAAGTCACTCTATGGGTTGAGGCAAGCTCCTCGCGCCTGGCACAATCGCTTCGCCTCTCACGTCACCTCCCTTGGGTTTGTTGAGGCCAAGTCCGACACATCTCTATTCGTCTATTGCCAAGGTGTTGATATGGTTTTCCTTCTTGTGTATGTTCATGACATTGTTCTCATTGTGTCTTCTCCAAGTCTGCTCCATCAGATTATTGCCGCTCTTCGCCAAGAATTTTCCATGACAGAGATGGGTCCTCTTCACCACTTTTTGGGTGTCAGCATGCAGCGCAGCAATGACAGTTTATTTCTCTCTCAGAAACAGTACATGTTGGACATTCTTGATTGTGCAGCTATGAGCAATTGCAAGCCGAGCAGCACCCCTATAGACACTCCAAGCTTTCTGTTGATGGTGTCTCAATTGATGATCCTAGTCAGTACCACAGTCTTGCCGGGGCTCTTCAGTAGCTCACCTTCACCAGACCATATATTGCATATACCATTCAGTAGGTCTGCCTGAACATGCATGACCCTCGCGAATCCCAAATGGGCGATTTGAAGCGCATACTCAGTACCATCGGGCACTTTGGTTCTTTGTCTTCACCTACACTCCAGTTGATCTAACTATTTACACCAATGCAGATTGGGCGGGTTGTCCCGACACGTAAATTTTGCATGAATTTAAAATAGCTCAAATTGATTTATTTATGCCTTTTATGTGAAGCATTGAATTTAGGAATAATAATTTTTATGAAAATTAAAATCCATCATAAGGCTAGATAGATGTTTGTGCACTCATGCTGCTGCATTGTTATTTTTGTATTGCTTGGGTTTGATCAAATTTGCAAAAGAAATCAAATTGTTTTGAAAGCCACTTGAAAAGGAATTTAAAATAAAAAGAAAAGCTATTTCTTTTCCATCTCATTTGTCTCTCTCTTTTGAGCCCAACCTGGTCCATACGACCATTTTCTTTTGTACAGGCCCGAGCGCTATTCTTTCTTTTCTTTTGGGCTGAAATTGCTCTGGTCCAGCCCATCGTGGAAACAACAGCGTAGCTGTTCTCTTCTTTTTCCTTTCTTCAACCTTGCATCACCTTCCTAAAATGGAAGCTCCGATTTCCATCAGTGAACCAAGCTCGACCCTGAGCCTTTCCATCTTTGCTGCCGCCCTTGGAGCTATTTAAGACGACGCCCGCACCCTCCGATTTCATCTTGCTTCGCAGCAAACGCCGAAGCACTCCAACCCTAATTTTGTCGCTGCCAAGCTCGGGTCCGCGATTTCGCCGCCCTCAGCTTCGCCGTAAGTCTCTACTGAGTTTCGCTATGCCCCAGCGAACTCGCCCAACTCGTTTTCCCTATTTTTCCCGATCAATTTTGCTAATATGACTCGCCGGAATTGCAGCACCATCGCTGTCCGCCTCAATTGACTGTGCGTCGTCCTCGTCACGTCCCGGCTCTCGATTTTGCCTTTGGTGAGTCCGCATCAAGCTCCTCTACCGATTGGGTCTATTACCGTGTCAAACCATGGCCTCTATGGTCAGCTTCATGAACTCCGGCGAGCTCCATGGCCGCCGGCGATGAAACCACCGTGGAGACCACGTCCAGTTTTGCCTCTCTCTTTCTTTTATTCCTCTTTGAATCTAAGCCGTCCAAATCTAGATCAAGGGTCAAGATTAGAAGATACCCTTTCATTGTCAGTTTTTCTTAAGAGCCCTCGGCTTTCTTCATATTTCTATTGCCTGTCCTCAGATCAGATTTAATTTCGAATTTTATTTATTTTATTTCGAAATCAGTTTCGGTTTATTTACAGAACTGCCATCCAGATTCAAATCCTTATAACTTTCGTTTTAAATCCAAATCGATCCGTTCAAGTTGCGTTAGATTCATAATTCCGTAATCTACATGTTAATAATACTATTATACGGGTTATTAATCTTTTAAATTTCGACTTTATAATAAGCTTAATATTTTATTAATATTAATCTTGTAAAATTCATATCAAAGCTGTTTTAGCTCCGATTTCTATGAACTTGACGTCTATGTGATCGTAGTAATGCGAACTAGTGTTTTAAAGTTTTTTTAATTCATTTTCTTGCCGATGGTGTACTGTTCTCATAATGTCTCTTGTTTGCATCGTGTATGTATGCGTGAATGTTTGTATGTTGCTTTGCGTGACGATCGGTGTAGACGGTGAGTCATGCGCTTCTGAACCGAGAGATTCTTGGTAACCCTGAGCGTCAAGAGTTCTTCAACCAAGGCAAGTATAGCATGAGAACATCCTTGTTGTCCTATTCACCTTAATCACTAAATTCATTATTGCATGTGTCTTCCTTGTTAACCATAAGGATATCCTAGTTGTTGATTACTTATTCTTTTGCTACCTATGGGTTTTATGCATATGGTTAGTATGATGCTAGCGCTTCAAAAATCACTTTATTTTATTATGATTTATGGTTTATGCTATTGATCACATGTTCATAGGGTGAAAGAGCTTGTGTTTATTTGTTATGCTCTTAGCTCTCCGTAAGGACTTATTTTGTAACCGATCATCCGGGATTTACCGCATGCCTATGGGGGCTATATGGCTCTAGCTTTAGTCGGTCAAAGAACTTTATCTATCTTTGTTGGCGCTTTGCCGGAATGGGAGAAACGGGTTGTATCACTCATTGGTCGCTAATATTTTTAGGTGAACCTTTGAAAGGCTTTATGTGAATTTTTCGGTGTTGTGGGGGGTCGGAAACCCATGCAATGGAAAATCATGACCCGTAGTGAAAGTGCTCACCTCTGCGAGAGTTAAAAATCGATATATTAGCCGTGTTCGCGGTTATGAACGGCCTTGGAGACACTCACAAAATAGATGATCATTTGCTTATGTCATGTTTATGATTCGCTTATTATTCATATTTGTTTATTCACATGTTTATGGGTTGTTGGGAAATTTTGATGCTAATGCTTAAAACTTTGATCAACTAAAAGCGAATCGCTTGCTTTAACCAAAGTCTAACCTTTTGAGCCTCATGAACCCCTTGCTATGCTTGTTAAGTATGATATGTACTTACCCTTGCTATATTTCATCAATAGATCAATG
>JADLZK010013222.1:67500-189801 GCA_015847255.1 Hyparrhenia diplandra | reverse complement strand
AGCCAGCAGCAATGCATCACTGCTGCAAGCACTGGAGAGCGCCCTTTGTGATTCAGAACCATGCATCATCACTGCGCCGCTCCTCTTTGAGCTAGGGGGACGGAGGACAAGCAGGCCGGCCACAGTGTCATCTGAATCAAGACGGCACAATCACATGCCAGGCACAATCACGGATGTGTAGCTGTTGCAAGCAAATATACCTGTCAGTGATGCAGGCGACGCAGAGAAATCTCGTGTTCACTGTTGCGCTGCTGTGTTCACAGCCCTTGGACTCGTCACGTCAAGTCGTCAGGAACCCAGGGTCACGGGAAGGAAAGCCAGCCGTTGCGCCGCCTGCCCCTTCTGCGGGCCGAATCTATCTATACCCAACTGGCCCAAGCCCATGCTTACTTGTGGAACACCCACCTGCCTCTCCACACTGATATATGCAGATGCAGTCCAGGTACTAGCGGTTGGTCAGAAACTTAACTTCCGATGGAGTACCGAGCTATGAATATGGTTTCAGGCCATAGCATGTTGCTCAAGACTCAAATAATTGTTGGTCAAAGTTTTATCATGCTAAAGTAAACTATATGTATATTTTTCTTTCCTAAAATATACAGTTGACAATTCATAACTATAAAAAAAAATCTGAATAAATGTTCGACAATGCTATAGGTAGGGCGTCCGAGCGATCGGACGGTGCTTTCACGAGCCGCGGTAAGAGCCCAACACCCAGCCTGCTGACCAGCCCCCACTTTGCCTCCCTCGTCCTTATCCGGCCCCGTCCCCACCTTGCTTGCGCCCTCGCTTGCGCTCTTCCTCCCGTGCGCGTCGTCTCACTTCTCGCTCTCTCGGCTACCACTGTCGCCGCCATCTCCTCCACCAGACGCCGCTCTGCTCACACACCGCCGTCGCGCCTCCCTTCCTCCATGGTGAGCCGCTCCTCTCTCCCTTCATCCCTCCCTCCTTCCACGGTCTCCATGCCACCGGAAGAGAAGGGCGACAACGGATGCCTACGGCGGCGTGCCTCCCTCCTTGCCTCCCTTCCATTGCTCTACTAGCCATGGAACCGGAGAAGAGCATGACGGCGGGCGTTTTACGGTGATGTAGTGCTTCCACTTCTAGATCCGAGCCTCCCTTCTCCTCCTCACTTCCTCCTTCACCCGTGGATGTGAGCTCTCCTCCTCCTCCTCCACCTCCTCCTTCTTTTTCCTCTTCCTTTCTTAGCCTCCTGTGGATCTTGGATCTGAGGGACGTGGTGATGTTTAGGGTGTCAGGTGTGCCCTGTCGTAGTAGCATTGTTTTGGTGTCGCAACAAGCAACATTGTTTTGTTTCATTACGTTTTTGTTGTACTAGTAGTCTAATTTTCGTTGTTGCAACAAAGTATCCATTATTTGTTGCAGTAGCCTTTCTTCTTTTGTTGCAACTTGCACTACCCTTTTTCTTTTCTGCTATTGTAGTAGCTTTGGCTTGTCGTTTCAACATGCAATTTTCGGTTCGTTTCAATAGACAATTTCGAATGTTCCAATGTTTTTTTGGGTTGTTGGTATAGGTTTCTTTGATTGTTTCAAAATATGATAAATATGATTTTTCTAATGTTGTAGTAGTTCTTTGAGATATTGCAATAGCTGTTTCAATAGCTTGTCCTTTTTTTTTTTTTTTTTTTGTTGCAACTTGTGAGCACGAGCTGGCTGCGGGCGGGGGTGATGGGTCCGATGAGGTTGGCTGCGGACAGATCCCATGCACATGGGGTTGGGCGCAGGGGGCAAGGGTAGGAGCAGGGTGCGGAGGAAGGGCGAGCGCGCGCGGGAGTGGAGGTGGAAGGGTGGGAGGCGGGGCGTCCGATGGATTCCTATTCCACCGGGCGTCCGAGCGCTAGCATGACTGATAAATGTTAGTTGAAACTTTGTTAAAATCTGGATAAACTTTTTGTTCATATTTATAGCTAGTATGTTAACTATTTTTAGAGTAAAGGAAATATACTTTATAATTTGAAATGGAGGAAGCAACGCATTACAGGAATTGAGATATATAGATTGGAAAGGCAGGCAAAGGTGATTATTGAACAATGGGTGGTGAGACAGAGGTGAGGTGCAACAACTTAACTTGCCTAGGGTAATAATTAGTGAGTGTGTTCTACTTAATCCCTAGGCTCTGATATCAGTAAATAATTTATTTTGTATTAAAAATAAATATAATTTTTTGTCTGAAAAGCTTTCAGCTGCAGCTGTCTCCATCCGTGTTCCATGCGGCTCAGTGCTAGTAGCTGCCGGCTTCAATGTGGGCTACTCTATTGCTGGGCCTTAGTTTTTCTTGTTCAATTCAATTCTGGGCTTTCGTTTTGTTGGGCTTTAGAGCTACATTGATTTTTTCTTTTCTGGATATACAGCAGCGTACTCACAATTAGGTCTACTTTATTAATTTGTCAAAAGGTGTACTTTATTAAACAAATCAGATAGTTGGATTTGTTGGGCTAAGCAACATATTTTATCTTTTCTTATAAAAACATCTTTTTATCTTTTTTATTTCAATTCTTTTTTAATCTACATCATGTGATCATAAACCTTGTTCCGGACTCATCCTCCTCGAGAATGTGGGATCACTCCTCGAGAATGTGGGATCACACTGCCGCTTTCAAGCCATTGTTCCAAAGAGGTATATCCACCCGGTGATGTATCGAGAATATGAAAAGTATCGACCCATGTGTTGTGCACGCGTCCTCGTCTCCTTCTTACCGGGAACCTTGCGATAATTGTCATGACCTAGTTTGAATCGATTAGACACAATGGTCAAACCAAAGACACAATGGTCAAACCAAGTTTCAATCAATCAGACACAACCATTCATGATTCACTTTGAACCAGACCAAGCACTAATAATTTCAAACAAGACCTAGTTAAAACAAATGAGAATCTGGTTTTGAACAGTAAGGTCCCAATTGGAATCAAACCCAACAACTCCTATAGTGTTTTATATCCTTCCTACTCTGTAATTGATAGGAATAGAAATTTGATGAAGCCCTCAATAGCATCTTTAATTAGATATCCAAATATTGGTATCCTCTATTTTAGATATTTCGCTAGACCAAGAGAGAAAGTGGGGATAACACTCCAAAGTGTGCACAAGATATAAAAAGTTGTTCTAGGGTGGAAAGATTTAGAGAAAGATTTTTATTCAAATAACTATACAAATAGTGATTTAAAGAGCGAGCTTAATAAACACTTATGGAAATGCTCTAATCAGACCAGTTATTAGAACCAATGAGAATGAGAATCCAGTTTGGTTATAATTTCTTGGTTGCGATTGATTCTAATAAGCATATAACAGCACAAGTCAGTATCGTACTGTACCATACAACGTCACGAAAACAACATAAGTTTAAGGGAAAAAGCTCCTGACTTTGATAGCTTCAACAAACATAAACCACATGAAACCATGGAAACACTAAATAATTCTGCAACATTTGCCTCTGTTTTTTTTTTCTTTGCGTAAGTTTTGCATTATGCAAGGATAATAACTCGTCTCATGATGACCTTATAATAATTCATTAAAATGCAAGTTGCACGTTTCTAGATGCATCATATTGTTGTTTAATCCTATATATATAGTCAAGAAATCGACACACATCTACTTTGTATAAATACCAAATATACTCTTTTCATGCGTACTGTATAAGCGTCGTGGAAGTTGACCATCTGATGGGTCCATTCTGTTGTGTGGGAAAATGCAATTTTAGGTCTTTCTCTTGGGGCACTGCCGCGTCCTCCGTAGTTGGCCTTTGTAGTTGCGTTGCTTCGCTTACCAAGCAATGCTGGCCACACCTTTATTTGCAACTTGGCCAGGGATGTACACACATGATTTGTTAGGTCATAGTTTCCGTCTGAAAGGCACTGAAAACAATATATTATCTTCCAAATGGATATTATTTATACAACTTTTTTTTTGTTGACAAAGCTTACAATTACTTGTCGAAGGGAGGCCCTGAAAAGCTAGATTTGGATTCGTAGTACCTTTTTTGATTATTTTTAGGTCTCCTCTTTGTTTTGTGCCCACATATATGAGGATAGTCAACACATTTGAAAATCAGTAGGTGACCACACCGATTTGCTTGTGAAGGGCACACAATTTAAGTAGTCGCCATTATTCCACTAATTACGAAAGCAATGAAATCATGCAATGGAGAAACTCTCAACAGCTAATGATGTTTTTCTTATGAAAAGATCGAAATGTGAAGATTAAGTATAAGTTATGCTAGGGTACCCTGTCTATAACAATTTTGTCCAACATTAAATATACACTGCTTTAGAATTCATGTCAGTTAAGCCTTAACTTTGGTTAATAATATAGAACAAGTACATAATATGTTACTAGTTTCACCATAAAAGCAATTTCACAATATTAACTGCTACATTATGTTTCTGGTTAAAGTGCTTACCTGGCAGTCTGGCACCTCGTGGTATTCGGACCTGTTTGGTAGAGCTCTTCATGATTCTAAATGAAAATGATTTTTTGTGAGAAGTGATTATCTTGGATTATCTAAGCTAAACTATATATAGCTGAAAGGTGATTTTTGCGTGATAATAAGTGAATCAGGAAAATCTACTCATTTCCAACTCCCTGGTGAAAATCATGTAAGCATCAATGGCGAATCAAATATTTGTGAAAATCATGTAAGCATCAATATATGGCGAATCAAATATTTGACACTCGTGGATTTTCACCATATTAATTTTGGTTTATCTAGCTGGTGGTGGTTGTATTTGATCCCTAGGATTATGGTTTGAAATTAGGCATCCAATTCAAAACCTCCCTCTCTCTTAGTCTCTCATGGGACTGTACACTCTTCATATCTCATTTCTTGACTCTCTGCTTCATGTTTGATACTTGGAAGATGTGCTTGTATGACCGTGTGGAGATCTCTAGATTGGTTTTGGCTAATTAGACATCCTTAGGACTAATCTCTCTATGCTAAGTGTTTGTTTTAGTTGAAGATTGGTCAAGCCAAGGTTGGTGCATGATGGTCATGGTGGATGGATCGAGATGATTCAAATGATGATCAAGTGCATGACTTGGAGTGGATCGAGGATCAAAATGGGCTCAAGGCAAAGGTATATCTATAGGGCCATTTTGATTTTACACTCAAGACACCATAGAGGGTGTAAGTGATTATAGGATCGATAAGCCGTACTATAAAGAGGGGAAAACTATCGTACATATCGATCCTCATGTGCCTCTAGGTTCAAAATCATTTGCATACATTCTAACCTAGAGAGCTAACCCGTCCTTCGAAATTGATTGTGAAAATGCTAACACACGAGCACATTGTGATGTACACATGGTGGTGTTGGCGGGATTCGCGCTTTTGAGAAAATGAAACGTCTATTTTCTATTGCGCCGGATGCATCGTGGTGGTAAAAAACATGCTAGTCCTTGTTCTCAAGTTGGTACACTTGGTGGATGGCATGTTGGAGCAAAGGCGGCGAAGGAACGACGAATATTCGCAGCTCTGTGCGACCGGACGCGATGACCGGACCCACGACCGGACGCATGCGTTTTTTACCGACGCTCCGGTGGGGTGCGTCGCGCGAGAGCATGTTTTCGAGGGTTCGGCCAAGGGCCGACCGGACGCACCGACGGATGCTTCGGTCTTGGACCGGAAGCACCGACGGACGCTTGACCGGACCCGCCAGCAGCCCGGCCACGGTTCAGGTTGGGGTTGTCGGTTGTGGCCGAGGACCCACCGACCGGACTCACGGTGAGTCCGTCCGAAGGTCCGGCCAGGCTAATTTGTGCGTGATTTGCACCCCAACGGCCACATTTCGTGGTGGGGGGGTATTTATACCCCTTTGGCCGGCTCTAGGAGTTCTCTTGGTCATTTTGAATCAATCCTAACACCTCTAGAGCTGAGCACTCATCCTCCTCCTCACTCCTTTGCTTGAGAGCATCCATTCTAGTGAGTTGAGGTGATTCAAGTGCACTTTGCTATGATCATTGCATCTAGTGGCACTTGTGGATCGTTAATGAGCCGGTGGTTTTCTTGTTGCTCTTGGAGAGCACCACTCCTAGCCGGCTTGGTGATTGGTGGAGGCGTTGGCAAGAGAAGGTGAATGTTCTTGGCCACCTCCGGTGATTTATGAGAGGGTCACACACTCCTCGTCGGGAAGACAAAGTGTGAGTAATCTATTGCTCGTGTCTTGGGTACCTCTCATTTGCTTTGGGTGCGAGAAGCCTAAAGGCATTTGGCTTGGAGTGAGCTCCACCTCAACCCACACGTGAGAAGGTCGGCTGCAACGGAGATTAGCTTGAGGGTGCTCAAGTGAACTTCGGGTTAAATCTCGTGTCTCCATTTGTCTCTGATTGATTGGCTTCGAATTGGTTATCATATTGTTTCATCCTTGGTGATTGGATTGACTAGCCTCTACATTGTGGTATATCTCCTCTACACTCTTGCTTTACATTCATATATATTGTGCTAGTGTAGTTGGAGTAGAATTGCTTAGTTGCTTAGCCTTGTTTAGAGTAATCTAGCTTGCTCATCTAGTTGGTAAAGTAGTGACTTAGCCTTTGAGTGTGAACTAGAGATCATATCATCTAGAATTGACAATAGGAGGCTTGCCGACAAGTAGAGCTAGAGCAAACGCGTTTATCGCCATTTGTTATTCTAACAAGTTTGTCTAGTGTTTTGTAGAAAATTTTATTAGGCTATTCACCCCCCCCCCCCTTTAGCCATTTAGGACCTTTCACCGTGCTAGGTCCAAGTTTCACACATCCGCCTACTAGCAGTGTTGGGGTGGTAGCACAACTAAGGGGTAGCATGGTCAGAGAGGGTGAAAGCAATACTCCACTAGCAACCATGATCAGCATGAGGATCAGTAGAGCTTCATCACATAATTTTTTTTTCTTATTCTAGTATTTTTCCTATGAATTTGAATTGATTCCTGTAAAATTTCTACATGTTTTCTATAAAATTGTTGTGTTCCAAACAAGCCCACGCAGTCCTGTATCGAGGCGGCCAAGGTGAAGCTAGGCTGAAGGGCCCTTGCCCGAAAGTCTTTCATTTGTACCCGTAGCAATTTTTGCCTAGATAAGATAATCCAGGCATCACATGATCCACTTGACTTGAGGCTAGGGAAAGAAAGGCATAAAGTCTCAGCTGAAGCACATGAACGCACTTTATTATTTACACATATAATAAGGTGCCATAACATGAACATTTAAGTGCAGCATGCCTCCTAGTTTGCTCTTTCTTCTTCGTCATGCATATATGTATGTAGTATATATATAAATAAACTTGTGTACATATTACATAATAGTACAAACGAACCGAGCAAGAAATAGATGTCTTAAAAGTATGGGTACCAACTACCCAGACGGATTTGATTGGCAAAACAAAATAGACTGACGACGGTATTATGACGCTGCAGGGATAAGGATAGAGCAGAGACGACGTATATATATTTACAACAAAGAAATTAAAACTGAGGATAAAATAAATGCCAACTTGCAGCACCAGGCCCTTTCGATGTCACCAACTCATCATCAGATCGATTTGCAGCAACAAGAGGCTGAATTAATACGTCAGTTAAGATGAACAAAGAAGAATGCTTGGACAACATTTTCTCTCGATCTAATAGCTTGGTTCTTGTTTGCTCCGACGATCCAAAGAGAAACGAATTCAAACGACCGAAATGAAAAGCTAGCAAGCAAGTATCATGGATCGACGCCAGCCATGCATGCAGCTAGCTAGGATCGATCAGGAGGAGGAATTGTTGGCCGGCGACGACGAGGTGGCGATGGCGGCGAGCTTCTGGAGGTTAAGCTTGACGACGGTGTCGGTGAACATCCTCGTATCCTCCTCCGTATTCCCCTCAGGCACATCGACGACGTACGACTCAACCACGACGCAGTACGGCCGCCGTCGTCGTCCCTCCTCCTCCTCCCCCCCCTCTGCCTCCACCGCCGCCGTCACGAACTCGGTGACGGAGGTGACGGAGCGGTAGTTCCGGAGCCGGTGATCCCCACCGACGACGCGGAAGCTGAGGATGTGTCGGTCGTCGTCGAGGATCTCGAGGCGCTCGGTGCTGGTGGACGCCGGGAGGCCCGACACGACGGTGACCTCGCGGACACTGCCCACGGTGGCGCCGTCGCCCGACCGGAGGTCGCACGACTTGATGAAGTGCTTGTACCGCTGCGGCGTGGCGAAGCCCCGCACGATCGGCCACACCGACGACAGCGGCGCGTCCACGCGCTGCGTCACCAGCGACGTGCACGTCCGGGGGCGCGGCCTGGGAAGGTGTGGTGCGCGCGCACCGGCTCCAGCTCTCGCTGCTCAGACTCCGAGAGACCGCCGTGGCGAAGCGCGCTCTCCATGTGAGGCTCCATCACCTGCTGCTGGATGCTGGCTGGTGGCTGCTGCTGTTGCAAGCTCTTCGATCTCGGTGTATCTCTCTCTGTAGACCTTCCGTGGTTGCGTAACTTGCGTTGGTATTATAGCAGTGTGTGTGATGAAATGGTATTGTAGCAGGGTGGCTGGTAGGGGCAGGAGCAGGATTGATTGATTGTGATTGTACGTTGGGAGGTCAGGAGGTGTATCACCTCACCTTTTATGGCTACCGTCTTCAGTTGTTGCTGCCTTATTTGGGTTCAGCCGGCAGGAGGGACCATTTGCTCAGCTGGTGATGAGGAGGACGGAGCTCAGCTGTTGGGTTGAGCGCCTCGAGGCACAAAGTCGGTCAGACAGACATATGGTGGTCGATCTTGAAAATGCGATGCATACATATGAGACTTGCTTTTCTTTCAAAAATATGAGACTTGGGCTTCAGCGTCGTCCAACGGAGACGTTGAAAAAAAAGCTAAAAATACTACTTAGTGATTTCTAATTACTATTTGATTTGAAAGATAAAATTAACTTTTTACTATAGTTTTCCCTTTTGGAAACACCAATGGACCGGAGGATGGAGCACCACCAGAACCTAACAAGCATTCAAGGACTGTTTGCTGGATCAAAAGGTTTGGTCAACAACCAACAAACAGATTCATGTGAAATTCGTACGGGTTACTTTTTACTGAGCATATCAACTGTGTCTCAAAAGGGCCAAAATACAAGGTGCCTATGAAACCTTTTTGTGTCTTTCAGATATAACGTGAGGCTTCTTCATAAGATATAACGTGAGTGAGGCTGGGAATAAAGGGTGCAAGTGTTTGATAGAGATGCATGCGATGCACGGGCGCGGGAAAGGCTGGGGAAAGTCAACACATTTCACGGAATCCTACAGGCCACATTGTGCATGCATGTGACAGGCAGAGGAGACCTTTCACTCAACTGATAAATTAATAACCTTCTACTGTACTAGCAGGAATTATGATGCCATGCCGTTGACCATCACTGTTCACTGCTAAAAAAAGAACTCAACTCGTTTTGCTTGGTCGCAAGATAAACAATTCTAAGTAATATCTTTATATATGAATGAGGAATCTTTCTGCCAAGAATATGAATAACGGAAAATAAACAATTCTGAAAATAGCTAGGATACTTTCAGGAACTCAACTCGTTGTGCTAAGTCAAATTTGTATATGATAATTTAAGTACTATACGTAGCATATAATAGTTTACAGAAACCACTGGTCTTGTTTGGATATCCATGTATTCATCTCAATCAATGTGTATTGGAATGGGTTGGGTGGAATTAATTTAAATTCTACCTCAAACTCATTTCAATATACATGAATTGAGGTGGATATATACACATGGAAATACAAACCAGACCTTATATGGAAACAACTGTTAGGAACAATTGAACAAATGCAATGTAAATGCACGGGAGATTTGGCACGAACTACTAAACAGGTGATGTACTTTGAGCAAAACAGCAAACGCACACGTGCATATGGTGGCAGTGCAAAGGGAGAAGCCGTGACATTTGTAGGGCACGTGAACCTGATAGCGGCAAGCTTAAGGCAAAGGTGGCTGGCCGCTGACCAACTACTAATCTTCTCCAATTATTGTCACTTACTTGAGCCCTGCTATTTATATCAGCCAACAGAAAATGAATTGGGGAAGGGGGAACTAGCCACTAAAAGTTTACAAAAAAAAAAAAATTGATTGAACTAACTAATAAAACTTTCCAAATTCTAATTAGAAATTATCATGGCACGATTAGTACCATAAGTGTTAGTGCATATGGATTAGAGTGATCTGACCGTAGCTTTGCATTGTAACAAAATGCAGCATTATAAAATCTAAGCAAGTACAACTTTTGTTCCAAATTGTATCTAGACATAGCGTATATCTAGATACATAGCATAAGCTATTGTAACTCAAAAAAGGCAAAACAACTCACAATTTAGAATGGAGGGAGATAAGTGTATAACCTATGATGGTTGTTGCCTTATCAGTCAGTTCTTTTATTTGCGTATTGATGATTGGATACTTAGCGACACAACCAGTGGGAATCTTCCAAATGCCTCAACAGTGTAATGGGATTTCCTTTCCTTAACGACAAGCACCTAAATTGGAAAAGGTATGTAATACAACCACAAAGTGCATAAAGAGTTATAATCTTACTCAGAAAATAGTATTACAAAGGAAGCAATTACAACCTTGAAATTGTTATAACATCTCTGTCATTCATAATAAATCCTGAGACGCCAATTTGATGCAATGCATGGAAGGCAAAGCAGGATGGTGTTTTGGAAGCAAGAAATTAGCATCACATAACCTCGTCCTCCATGTTGATAAATGACCCCGCCTGAAGCAAATCAGTCTAAGGTTAGTTGCATCTGATAGGATTTCTGAAGTTTAAGTTGTAAGCGTTCTGTTTCCATAAGCCTGCCTAGGATATATGTCTAACATAAGTTAGTTATAAATAAGAGCTTTTAAAATGCTGAATCAACAATGAAAATATAACCATCCAGGCAAAGAAATGAGACTGAAGGTAGCATTTCAAAAAAAAAAAAAAAAAGGGACAGTAACTAAAGAAGGGACATTTTTATTCACAAAAGTATAATCGTAAAACTTGCCTTTATTGGTATAGGAACTAGATCAGCTTGATCTTCCAGTATCTTCAACCAGAGACCCCACTTTTTCGCTGAAGTATGAAACCCATCAATAACTTTATATATCCATTTATTTCACTGATGCTTGCACATATTAGCTGAACTCCAATAAGACAGTGCGGACTGGAGTGATGCAGCAAATGCGCTACACCACTGGTCCTGTCACTCTATCTAGCCCACAAAACCATGGAATATATATGGATACAAATCATAGTTATCTTTCTTTTCAACAAAGAAAAAGACCACTTCATTTAATTTGGCAGCCTTGATTCCAGATAATACAATGAAGCATCGAATTGATGCAGGCAAAAACAACATACATAGACAGCAGCAGTGCGGCCCCTCATAAAATTGATTCATAGTGCCATGTTAGGTAGTTGAACAAGTAATGCACTGAGGGCAAAGTCATTTCTCATAACACCTGCCTGACTGTATATTAAATCATATGAAAGCAAATGGAACAGTGTTATAAAAATGCTTTGCTGATGACACAGCTCCTTTCCACTATTCAAGGAGAAACTTTTCCTAGGCTAATGTATACTTGTAATTGTATACATCAAAAGATTAAAGAAAACATACTTAGCCATGCTAAAGCTTTTTGTTGGCAGATTCAAGGAGAATTTTTTCATCTGAAAAGGAAGAGTTCAGGCCTTCTCTCCCACATACATTCACAGAAGAAAAGGAACTGCCAAGGCTACAGTGATGTTGCACAAAAGAGAGAAAAATGACATCTGTCTTCTTCATAATTCCCTTCTGCAGTGCACACAAGTGCAAAACCTTCCATCTATGATCCACCAGTCTTAGTTTTCTTATATGCGTATAAAAATGATCCAAAGAACAAAACTGAGGCCAGAACCTACTGGATCTCTGGTTCCATTTTTTTCAGCTAATCTGCTGGCCCAATCAGGTTTTAGTAACTATGAATCTAGGTACTAACTCTGAGCTTTACAAGATATATCCTCACATCTTGAATACAGTCTTCTAATAAGATGACAAAGTAGAGATTTTTTACCTCTTCTCAAGATGTCCATCGCCTATGAATTGTTCAGAACCAAGACATCAGAAGCCATGCAATACCATTTATACAATTATACAGACTACTAGATTGTTTTCACAGTAATTGAGCAATCATTTGTTGACATCATTGACCTGCAATACACTTGCAAGTTTGCATATAGACTTTGTCCTCACTCCTCATCTCCATTACACTGTAGGTATGGAACAGTCATTTGTTGACATCATTGACCTGCAATACACTTGCAAGTTTGCATATAGACTTTGTCCTCACTCCTCATCTCCATTACACTGTAGGTATGGAACAGAAAGAACCAGGGTAGGTTCTTATACTGGACTTATAACCCAGCTTGTATTCCGACTTGGTTTTCGTATTCTTACTGTTCGTTGAGATCTACTTTCCAATCTCTCAAGTATTGAGTAAGTTATTGAGTCTGGAGCCAATCCCTGTTGCTTCAGAGTTTCATAAAGTTTATGAGCTTCTGTTGTCCTCCCACGTCTCTCCAAACAATCTAGTAAAATGTTATAGGTTACAATATTAGGAACACATCCCTGTGCAACCATCTCATCAAACAAGCTGCATGCCATATCAACCTTATTGGATTTCCCAAAGCACTCAATTAATATGCTGTAAGTGAAGACATCAGGATCATATCCTTTCTCTTGCATATCTTTGAAAAGCATGTGGGCTTCATCAAGATCTCCATTTTTTCCAAGACAATTTATCATAGAATTGTAGGTGATGACATCAGGCTTGCAACTGCTATCCTCCATTTCCTCAAAAAGTTCAGATGCCTTATCAACTAAGCCAACCCTTCCAAAACTTGAAATCATAATATTGTATGTGAAAACATCAGGATCAACCCCATTGGCTTTCATCTTATTATAGAGACTGCTCATGAAAGACACCTGCTTCAGCTTCCCAAGAGCAGAAAATATCATATTATACATTCCAACATCTGTAGTAATCCCCTTTTCAGGCATCATATGCAGTAGATCAATAGCCTCTGTTGTCTTTTCTGCATTGCATAGTGCCTCAAGCATTGATACAAAAGCATCCCGGTCTCCTTTTTCATGGGAACTCCACATACGACAGAATACACTATGAGCCTCACTCGCATGCCCAGATTTGCAGAGTGTCTTGACCAAATAAGAATAAACTGACCTATTCAGATGTGCACTACAGATATCTAGAATCTCATTCAACCGGTGGAGTTGTCCCCCTGTTGCTAAAACATCCAGCATAATGCTATATGTGAATTGATTGGGCTGGCAGTCACTCTCAATCATTTTAGAAAGCATAAAAATCGCCTTGTCAACCATCTTGTTCTTACCAAGAGCCTCAATAACAGTATTATAAGCAATCAGGTTAAGAACACATCCTTTGGACACCATTTCCTCCAACAATGAGACAAATTTAGTGGTCTTCCCAGCCTTTCCAGACATCCTAATTAGTATAGTGTATGTGTATGCATCTGGATCACAGTTGTTTTGTTTCATGTCTTCAAAGACTTGGTAAGCTTGGTCAACCTGCTTGAAACAAATTTCTACTTGTTAATGGGTTACATGCAGTTAGGTGAAGACTTTTCTTGGGAAATTCATGGTTTCTAGAAACAACTTTTTACTGCACTATGTCAAAGCAAGTTAGCCCATGTCCCACCTGTAATACTAAATAGAATTGGTAGTGTTGAAATATAAGTGAATTGTCCACCTCTCCCCATCAGCTTAAGCTTTTGGGTTGAATTGGTTGGTGCATGCAACTTAACATGGTATCAAAGCCATAGGTCTCGAGTTCGAATCCTGGTTAGCGCAATTAAATAAAATAATTGTTGCTCGCTCCTATTCCACGTCTGAGGCTCGCCCGTCGCTGAGATCTCTCGCCGGAGCCTCAACGTGAGGGGGAGTGTTGAAATATAAGTGAATTGTCCACCTCTCCCCATCAGCTTAAGCTTTTGGGTTGAATTGGTTGGTGCATGCAACTTAACAGGTAGCGCCCGCAACAATGCCCGCTATAGTGGTAGCAGCCCTCTACCGCTACCACTACAAGGTCACGGACCAAAGATAGTGCGCTAGAACTTAGCGGCCGCTATTGCAAGCTGCTTGGTTCAAGTTACATTGTGGATGATTCCAATGGTAATAAAATCATATCCTTCCGATACCGATACACGTATCCATATCCAATGGTTCAAGTAACATTCAATTTCATGATTATAAATGTTTTTATTTTTCTGTAGTAACTGAAGAAAAACTCATCATATGCAAAGGATATTTTAGTCTATTCTACCACATTCTCCTCTCTTTAGAATCTGAATCCAGACAGCTAGCCAAACGATTTTAGCAAGTTATTCTGTTTCTCAGAGAAATGTTTCTCCACTGAATCTGAAACATTTCTCCTAGAATCTGAATCCCTACCAAACAGGGCCTTAGCGTCCACTATCCACAATCCTCTGTGCAAACACTAATCCGCTGCGAAGCCGCTATCTGCTATTTATTAGCTGCTGTAAGTGTATATGATGGCATAAAAGGCAGCAACATATACTAAGGGAAGGATCAAACAAATTGATTGAAATCCTGATCCCCTTCTTTACACCCTGGTTCCTCACCACAGGCATATTAACTTATGATGTCTAACAGATACAACTAGCAAGCATATTAACTTGAAATTATCTTTGTTTTATCAAAACAACATCCTACCGCCTCTTCCTGACTCCTCATCCTTCACTTTCCTAGCCATCCATACTCTTTATCCCGAATACGCCACTAAGTGAGGCCACCTCCACCAGTCCAGGTAGGGCCTAATTCAGCTGCATGAGCAGTGTGACACAGGGACTGAAGTGCCGGATGATATTAGAGCAGGGCAAATGATAACGAACAGGAGTATAGCAGCAATGGCAAATAGGGTGTGCCAAAGTACCACTGGGTATACAGATTCCTCCACACAAGTAACTCAAACATATCAGGGACATCTATATGTAGCGAGTAGCAATACACTAACAATCAACAATTGTGGAACATAATTGCAGCAGAAACAAGCTTTTCTACAAGTTAGAATTCTTCCAGACATGCAAGTGCCCATGTAGAACATTAAATGGTGCCTCCCAGCACAAGAGTATCTAGAATCCACAATCAGATAACAACATCAACTAGTGTACCAACCACCTACAGACCACAGACAGCAGAAGCTCATCTTTACATACTGCACAAGTAGCACCTAAGTTGCACAAATTTTGTCCCCAGGAAATGTTTGACTAAGGTATCTCTTATACCCGTGATTCCTAATATGCTTTCGTCAAGTGATCAAAAATAAAAGGGCGAGTGTGCGTGCGTGTTGAGTGTCTGCGTTGTACTGTGTAATCTCAAAAAAAATATACCGACAACACTTTTAACACAACCATTCCTACTTCCTAAAGTTAGCACATCATTGACAAAAACATTGCTCATATATGTCATTCGTGATCATTATCATACCATTCCACCCTTGGCAAGCGCATCAAGCAGCATGTTATAGGCAAATATGTCCAGCTTGTAGCCCTTCCTCCTCATCTTCTCATACATCTCGAACCCCTTCCACACCTCCCGACTTCTCAGATGGGCCTGCACAAGGCACTTGTAGGTGTAGCCGTTCAGCCTCAGTCCCCAATTCTTCGCTAGCTCCAGGCACCTCCCCACTTCCAAGCCCATCCCGACCAGCAAATTCACGGTGGAGATATTGCCGGGCACGCCGTCGCGCTCCATCTCCGCGACGAGCCGCATGGCCTCGTTGGGATCGGCGCGGTTGCGGAAGAGGAGGACCAGGATGCGGTTGTAGGAGAAGGCATCATGCCGGAAGCCGGGGAGGGAGGTGGCGGCGAAGCGGAAGAAGCCTAGCGCGAGGGAGGTGTCGGGGGCGAGCACCTTGATGACCTCGGAAGCCTCGGCGGAGGTGAGGGTGAGGCGGTGGGAGCGGAGGTAGTCATCGAGGTCGAGCAGCGGGGTGGGGACGCCGGGGAGCGGAGGATTCGGGCGACGGCGCAGATGAGGTGGCGGCGCGGTAGCGAGTAGCCGCGCGTGTCAAGCGGGGTTGGTGGCTGCGTCGGCGAGATGGTGACGGTGAGGGAAGGGCCCGAGGGGGACGGCGTCGCCGCCGCGATGCGGCCGGCGTAGGTCGCAGCCAGGCGGCGGGGCATTTTTGTCGGCGTGGATTGGCGGTTGGGGGCGCCTGAACTGAACATCTTCCTTCTCACATAGCTTCTACAGTTATCACTGACATGTGGGACCAAGTGGATTTCGCCAAGGTCTGGGTCCACATGTCAGTGAGTCTTCTCATGTTTTCTCTTCTGCTGGGGTTCAACGTCTAAACCCTATCTTGCATTTTTCCTCCCTGCTTCCGCCGCCCCGTCGTCGTCGAGCTCCCTCGCCAGCGAGACCCTGGGGCCCAAGTTTCCAGAACCTTCTAGACGCCTCGCGCACCACGCCAATCTGCTGCTGCTCGATGGTGCGCCTCCACCAGCTCCTCTCTCGCGCGCTCGCATCCCACCAAATCCTCCCTTCTACCACCTCCAGCGTCCGCTCCACCCCGCGGCTGCTCCTCCCTCCCCGGTCGCCGCCGCCTGCTCCTCCCTCCCCACGGTCGTACCCTGCTTCCCATCATCGTATCCGCGTCGCGGCAATACGCGTCGTCGACCTTCGGGAGGCGAAGGCGCTCAGCGCAGCCGCCGATGTTGCTGGGGAGGAAGAGAGCGAGGAGGCCGACGCGGAAGGGCCCCGGCGAGCTCAGCGTGCAAATTGGCATAGAGGAGGCCCTCCCCGACGATCCTGAAATCCTGGTAATAGCTTTGGGACCCTAGCTTTGCAGTTTTGAACTGATGAGGCAGATTTTTCTCAAAATAAATTGAGTATGCATTTGAAGCCACTTTGTGCTATTTCTCTTTGCATGTGTACATTATGTGAAATAGGCATTACAAATGTGTCCATCTCACTGCCAATTGCTGTGCAGAGCATTGCAGAAACTCTTCGGACAGATGTTGGGAAGGCAGTGAAGCTGGCCCTCAACGGCCTTGAAGGCTCAGATTACATGACCAGAGATCCTTCTGTATGCGATGTGAACAAGTATGCTAGCATTGAGGTCTCTCTGCTGCTTTGTGATGATAATTTCATTAGGAAGCTCAACAAGGAATGGAGGGATGAGGATCGTGCTACTGATGTTCTGTCAATGTCTCAGCATATCCCAGAGCTTGATATTCCCATTGTATGGCATCCTACCAAACGAGTCTATTTATTTTGGATGCTCTTTTGACCCTTTCTGTTATATGTTTTGTTTTGCTTTAACAGCTGCAGTTGGGTGATATAGTAATTTCTGTTGAAACAGCTCGACGGCAAGCAGAAGAAAGGGGCCACACGCCTCTTGATGAGATAAGAATTCTCATGGTTCGTTTGTTTTTCCTAAAATAATGTTTAACTGCAACTGGATCAATAGTCGTTCTTGTCAGATTTATCAATATAACCATGTTCAGCTTCGCTGCAATTTGTGCCTCCATAATAGGCAAATGTGATATTCAGTTCAAAGTTCACAATGCACTTTGAACCTTCACAATAGGAAAATACAACATTAAGAAAAATTTTATCAAAGGCGTAAAAAAGCTTAGGATGTACTCCCTCCGTTCCAAATTATAACACATTTGATACATTGCTTTTACTGCGTCTCTAGACGTAGTGTACTAAGTGCATAGCAGAAGTTGTGCATCTAGAAAAACCAAAATGTCTTATAATTTGGAACGGAGGGAGTACATAATAGGACCGTAGGACACCATTTTAATGGAGTAGTATCTGAAATTTAAAAGCTACCTGCAGAAATAGAGATAGGTCATGGCGAGTTGCACAATGCACTAGTATTCAAGTGCTTATTTCTATCAGCCATTGTGTATCTACAACTGAATGCCTCTATGCATACTTCTATGCTATTACTGCTGTATTTTGTGAAGCATCCTGCATATGCCAGCTAAAGAGCTTGCACCTTTTTTTTTGCTAACTGACTTAAACTTCAATAGGTGCATGGGCTATTGCATTTATTGGGCTTTGACCATGAACTGAGCAAAATGGCTGAAGAAGAGATGGAGAAGGAAGAAGAACATATATTAAATACTCTTGAATGGAGAGGAAAGGGATTAATTAAGAGTGCCTATGATATTGCTACTGGTATGGAACATTTACAAAATTCTGTTGGTAAGTTTCTTCTGCACATTTTAACCATTACAGAAAAGAAAAATGAATGCTAATCTATTTCTTGCCATTTACCTATGGATTCACTCACTGTATACAGAGGCTGATAGCAATATAGAGAAAATGATCCTACAAAAGAAACATCAAGCTAAACTAAACCATATCATTTGTGATATAGATGGTGAGTTGATTGAGCACCTAGAAATATTGGCTTCTATTGGATTTTGCCAAGTTCTAGTGTATAATTTCTTCCAAAAAATTGTTAAGGTACTATTGTGGATTATGAAGGAGGCCTGCATGAAGAATCAATTGGATCTTTGAGAGAGGCAATTGCAACAGGAGTAAATATTATCATGGTTACTGGAAAGGTGGGTTCTGTGCATTCATGGTATTTGTTCATGCAATGCTAATGGCACTGATCTGAAGTGGAGGCTACTCTTAGAATAATTTTAAAATTACCAGTTACCAGTCATGCTATCTTCCCCAAAACACTTGGGAAAATTCTCATGCAAGCTGATAGTTAAGAGGATGTTTAATTCTTTAAGTAAATTCTATTATGTCAATTGCTTCCTAATTCTCTTTGATTGTGGGTAGGCTAGTTGCATACATTTTATTGATTGAGAAAATCTATGAAACAGGTACTTTTAGGAACTGCTTTATATTAGGTAACTATGTAAGCCTATCAAAGGAAAATTCAATTATAGAATAGTTACTTATTTTTTTTACTGAACTCCAATAATAAGTAATATAATATGATGTGATCAATGAAGAATTAAAGCATGTCAACAACCTCCAAGAATCTTATCACGTCATATTATTATTTTTATTACATGTTCCTGATATTTTGTTTTTTTATCTAGAGTCGGGTTTCCACCATTAGAACCTTCAAGCTTCTTGATTCTCATGAAAAAGGTGATTTTATTTCAGAGATTTCACCTGGTGTATTTTTGGAGGTACATTATATCCAATTTAATCTGAATAAGAATTCTAGATTTGTACTCCCTCCGTTCCAAATTATAATTAAAGACTTTTTTTGGTTCATCCGTTTTGCTATGTATCTAGACATATTATTATATCTAGATGCGTAGCAAAACAGATGTACCAGAAAAGTCAAAACAACTTATAATTTGGAATGGAGGGAGTATATATTACTTATCAAAGCTGTGTACTTGTGTGCGATACCTTTTTTTTTTTATTGTGATGTCCTGAAGATTTAACATTGATGAATGCATTTGCCCAAAACGTATCTTATTTCACATAATTTTTTTTAGAAATTCTATATATATGTATGTGTAGTTCACTGGTTTAGCATAAGCAATTTGAGTTCCTTGTCATTACCTTTGACCAAACCTTCTTTGCTTGATATTCGTTTTTCTCCTAGGAAATAAATGTTTTATCAAAAAACTTGTAAAGTTACATGGGTGGAAGGAAATGTTGCTTTGCTGCACCTTGCGCGAGTATGGCACAGTTAAATACTTAAATTTTTGAACTATTCAAGTCAAGGTTATGTTTCTTTAACTGCTGCCCTGTCCATGTAAGTTGTTTCTGCAATATGTAATATGTATTCCATCAGCTGCATACAAATGAAAATATGTTAAATTAAGATGTTTTCCCATACCATCATGTAAGGATTGTGGAAGGAAGTGGGACAAACTTTTGAGCTCTCCCCATCATTTTTTATTTGTTTATCTGAACATATGCTGGTATCTTTGAATATGCCCTTTTCTCAAGTGATACTTGGTGCCCAAATAGTTATATTTATGCTATATTTGGTTCAGGGTTCACTTGTCTATGGAAGAGATGGCGAAAAAAGTTTATAGAGCAGAACTGGATTTAGATATCTGTAAGGAGGTAGTTACGTGAATTACTTGTAGTAAAATCTATACTTATTCAATTCTGCACCCACTATTCCTTTATTTGTAGATATATTCTTTTGTTAGATCATAGATGTGTTTTTTTCTGTTGAATTTTCAATTCTGCAGCCACTATTCCTTTATTTGGAGATATTGGCCATTTTTTTAATTTATTGGGGTGTTATTTGTTATTGGTTTTGAATGGTATAGACATGGAATGCGCTCCCCTTGAGCATGAGCTCCTTTTCCTACCAATGTTTCTACCACTTCTGTTAACAATTATTTTTCTCTCTTTTATTCATTTTTGCTAAAAAAAAAACTCTAGGCATGCAAAAATCATCATTTATGTTACATTCAAGTTCCATTTGTTCAATTTCCAGGCATTTATGTATTCCTTGAAGCATAAAATTCCTCTTGTCGCGTACTGTGAGGAACAATGTCTAACATTGTTTCGACACCCATTTGTTGATTTGTTGCACACTGTACATAATGAAAACAAGGTATGAACTGTAAATATTTGCTGTATGTTTTAACCATGATAGGCTTTAGGGCAGTTGAGGCAATTTTGATTTTCATATTATCAGGTAAAAGTGATGCATTCAGTTGAGGACCTTTTGGAATGTTCATCTTTTCAGGTTTGTCTTATCCTCTTACTTTAATTTTGCCAGGCATAATGATGTATTTATAAGGCTGCTGGGTTTTCTTTTTTGATTATTTGGGATGACGTTATTAGTATCCGTGAGTATTAGTTGAGCTTCTTTGTTGTTAGTTTGTCACATAAGTATGATAATAGAACTAACCTTTGAAGTAGTAAATCTATAGCTTTTGATGAGATAATAAGCTCATAGCATCATCACTCTTCAGAATGGTCCTAACTTTTATGTATATTTATATGGATTTTATATGGATCATCAATGCACTAGCAGGTAGCAGGAACAGGAAGACTGCCCTGCTTACCAACACAAATCTTGAACCAGCACTATTAGGAGTTTAGTAGGATAGGCCTCTCAACCTGTTCTTAGGTTGTAAGATCAAATTACCGTCATGAGTATCAGCTTGTAAGGATCCTTATTATTTCTTTACATAAAAAAAAAAAACGAGCAACCTAGGAGGAACTAGGTGCTTATAACAGTCAAGAAGAAATAGGCACCTGAATATGCCTTGACGAGGACATGAACTTGGGTGGTCCGGGGATCGTGGCGAGCTAGGTTCTGTTCCTATTTATCTTTAGATGATGAGGTAAGCTTGTTGAGGTTATCTATGTAAACAGAGATGAAGGAAGAAACGTAGTATGATAATTGAAAGAGTGAAATGCACCAAAGGTCCATTAACTTTTGGCCGGGTTTCACTTAGGTCCATCAACTCTCAAAGTGGGTTTTCAGGTCCATTAACTTTTACCATGTTTCACTTAGGTCCATCAACTATAAAAGTGATTTTTTTGAGTCCATAAACTTTTTCTATGTTTCACTTCGGTCCATGGGACCGGTGCAGGTGGCTGTCCACCCGGCTCACCGTGTCCACCGCGGCATGCATGAGAGTCTCTTGTCATGTGGGGTCTCCCCCTACACATTGCCGGAGGCGCGCGCAGGGGACGGAGGCGCGGCTGGGAGAGGGCTGCAAATAAGTGCGACAAGCCCGAAGGGGGCAAGCCCGGTCCGGCGGTGGCGGGCGGGATTTCAATGGCTAAGTTAGGCAATAGAATTAGTTGGAGATCCACATAATTAGGGGTTTGTTTCCTTTCTTGTTGCACCGGCCGGCTATAAGCCTTTGTACTCGGCACTTTGGGGAATTATTCAAGAAAGAACACTATCATCTTCTTCCTCCTCTCAACAACTCTCAAGCCTTCGGAAGAGGGGTAAAACCTCACCGGAGATGACGGACCGAGGCTACGAATCGCGTAGCCAAGGGCCACCTACCCTAGATACTAAGGCCCTTGACATCTGCTGGCGACCCTCACTTTGTGCCCGCCGCTGCGGGCCAAACAATATACACCCAACACCACGCCGTTCTATCCCACGTCGCGGCCGACGCACACCATGCTTGCTCCACGTGGTGGCCACGTTGTTGTCTAGCCCAGTGGCGCTCCAGGGCCCGCGGTGGGGCTTATGTCGCCACACACACGCTGCGCGCCGTCGAGCGGTCACTCGCGCCGCTGTCTCATAGCGCACCTAGCGCCTTTGCCCGAGGTTCGGCGCGACGCCACACCAACCTCGTACCATCCCCCACCCTCGCTGCCACACTGCCCGGCTACCACACGAGCTGCATCGGTGCGGTGTCCCGCAAGCCCTTGAGCTCCATCCCGCCGGTTTCGGGGTGGTCGCACTTGTCGTGCAAAAATACCACGCCGTCTACATTGAGAATTAGCTCGTCTACATTGAGAATTATCTCGTCTATCACACATAGTGCTTCCATTCGTCGTGATGAGCCGCACATCTTTCGACGCCACTGCTCTCGATGCGTCGGTGGTGCGCGTAGGCACGCTTGAGCGCGATGGCGTGGCGGCCGCAGCGTGGAAGGCGCCGCAACCACCGTGGTGGTTGTGTTGGAGCCCGTGGGGCGTGGGAGGCGGTCGAGATGAAAAAAGAAGCAAGGTTGAGCGCCGGTGTGGTGACGTGAGCCCCACGGCGTAGGCGTTCCGGAACACCGGGCGCGCTGCATAGCAGCGGCCACCGCACCGGTGGTGCGGCATGGTGTGCGCGTCGGCCGCGGCGTGGGGACGTAACGGCGTGGTGTTGGGTGCCCGGCGTCGCGCGGCGATGGCAGCGTGCCCATAATGGGGATCGCCGCGTAGGCTCTCATGCCCTTATACGGTGGACACGATGAGCGGTTGGACAGCCACCTCGGACCGGTCGGCGCCACCATGGACCTAAGTGAAACATAGACAAAAGTTTATGGACTCGAAAACCACTTTCATAGTTGATGGACCTAAGTGAAACATGGCAAAAGTTAATGGACCCGAAAGCCCACTTTGAGAGTTGATGGACCTAAGTGAAACCTGGCCAAAAGTTAATGGACCATTGGTGCATTTCACTCTAATTGAAATGTCAAGGTAGCTCATAAAATGTCTTTAGCAAATCTCTTTAACACAAAATTGTAGGAATAACTAATATTGTTGAACAGCACTCTGTTCATCTTCAACAAATCAGATATATAGATTTTAGATCAGTTTGATTTCAATTGGATTTACACTATTTACTTGCACATGCAGAAACTGCTTCTTTTTGACAGTGCCAAAGAGAATTCATCTGTCCTATGGCACCATTGTTTAGAACTGACCAAAGGCAAAGCACATGTTACCAAAATGCATCCAAATACAATTGATATTGTTCCCTCAATGCTTCAAAGGGTGGTGGTATAAGAATTCTACTTGATCATCTTGGAATAACAAAAGATGTAAGAATTCATTCCCATTAAAGAACTATATTTAGCATTCATTTTTATGTGGTTTGCTCTGTTAAAAATGAAAGTGCTGACATAGTTTTCATGAATATCATGTACGCCCCTGCAGTGTGATCTTGATGCTGTTGGAGACTATACCAGATGGCTGAGCAATAAATGATTCAACTGACATCATTACTGGATCGTTCTTAAGAAGAATAAAAAACCGGGACTGGTAGACTTAATGTGTGCGCCAAAGGAACAAATTATCACTTTGGACATGTTTGCTCTAAAGGTTAAAAAAATTGTATGTAACATTCTTGCATTTTTATATTTTGAAAAAGGAAAGGGTGGTGAATGGAAATTTAGATACTTTCTTCAGCTCATGCTTAAAATTCAAAGATGTAACATCAGTGGAAACTTGCCTTATAATAAGGTTTCTATAACATAAAATTTTTTGCTTGTCTTCTGAACAGATCATTTTGTTGAGATACATGGAAAGAGAATTGAATGGGACACAGCCATGGGCAACTGGGGCTTATCTTGTGACCTTTGCTTCTGTCCAAAGACACATGCAACACTATTTTAACTCTACTTAGAATTTTTAATAGTTTGTTTTATGTAGCCTTGATAAACGCTGCTAAGCAAATGTGTTAATGGTTCACCCACTTTGCTGATATTTGTTTATATGAAAAGAATGCTAAGTATAATTGATGAGTAGGAATTCAGTTGAGGCATTGTGATAAAGATAATTGTATTTTCTGCCATGTTGACCTTTGTTATGACTCACCAGATCCTTCCTCATTGTTAGAAAGCCGCATAGGCACTTGGGACATTGGGCCCATTATGGCTAATTATAGATTGATTGGTTAATTGGTTAATGTAAATAGGAATAGTTCCATATTCCTACTCATGTGGGGTGTTAGTCCTAAGTACCCTATATATGTGCCCTGCCTATTGGCCTCCTAATCAATCTATCAATTTCCCGTGCAATACTATTGCTTTCACTCATTACATCAATTTGATTGATCAACCTTCATATGGATCATGAAATAAGGCACAGAAGAAATCAGCTTGATCATAGAAGGAAACATACTCTAGATTTTTCATGTATAAAGCACACACAAAGCACAGCTGGTCTATGGGAACTGGGAACTTGTCACCCTAGTTTTCCCTTGTTGCAGATCAATATGCATGAGCACATCTCTCTTGCTCTTGTGTGCATATGATTTAGTGCTGATGTTCAAATGGCTGGTGTTGCTGGTTCTTGGCACTACTCTTGCAAATGAAACATTTGAGGGCCTCTTTGCTATCACCTTGTTGCCTGGCTTTGTGACGACGATTGACCGTTGGTTCATGTCTAATCCTACTGGATAGCTTTTACATGCTCTCATCCTCTTTCTATATGAAATTTTCTTCAAGGTCTTGAACACATGTAGCATCAGATATAGATGTGAATGACTGGGCCTTCCCTTGGTAGTAAGTGGACAGCCCTTTCCTGTGAAAATTGTATTACATCAAAATGAATTTGAATGCTTTGCATATACAGTAACTTTTATGAAAGTAATGTTGACTATTTCGTTTTTATAACCATGGCATTGTGTACATCCACTCATTTTTTCCTTTCAGCAAATATAGATGTGAAGTTGAAGTCTGTTGCATACTTATCATAGGTCTTGGGCAAAGGGGAACCTCTACTAGTTGGAACAGAGCAGTATCAACTTTTGTTAAACTGAAAGTGAATTTCCAAGCCTTTTATATCAAATAACAAATCTTTCATTGTATGGTAGGGACAGAAGTTTGCCAGTATAACTCAAGATAATAATGCAAATAAATTGCAAATTTGATTCAAGCATTTGTAATTTTGAGGCTATATCTATTTCTACCATTACCATGATTGTAAAAGTTACAAAACTATTTTGTGAAGCCTGGTGGCACATTGTGATATATTTTTAGAAATTGGACAACTTTCATGACTTTTTTAAGGAAACTGGATTAGAAACAAGCATGGTGTTATTTTCTCTAGATTAGATATAGTTGTGTAGTGGAAGACAGTATATGCACCTGATTGGAAGCTCATCTAGCAGCGAGGATAACTCATACAGGGGACCCTTGGCATCCAGATGCAACATGCTCGAAGATGCTGAGGATGGCTCAGAGAGATGACCAGGTGGGGGAGAAGTTGCGTCATCAGACAGGTTCGAAGCCGATGAGCAGCAGGACCCACTGGATGTGCCCGAGAAGGAAGCTGACTCGGAGTGATCATCACCTGGTTTATTGCGAATCTCCTTGCGACACAAAGGGTACTCCATGGGATGCTAAGTTGTGAGGCTCTGCCATTTCATATGGAAGCTCTACTCAACGTTTGGACATCAAAGGGACGCAGCTTATGTGGATATATATAGGAGAAAAAAGGAAGAGCTATTCAAATGGTTAGATAAGTGTCTTGTTTAGTCAGGTAAATTTTGTCAACTCGGTGCCAAAAAGCGAGTGATAGTTACCCTTACTCCATGTGATCTTTCTTGATAGATTAGCATATCGACATTTCTTTTGCTATCTAGTTACTTATGAATTCTGTCTCTTCATTGCTGACAGGAAGGAATGAATGGACATCAGTCAGTTATTTGGATAAATCCATGATGTCCTGATGGGGAGCACGTTTAAACGACGCCCTCTGGCTGATACAGATAAGCATCTTATCTCAGGCCAAGAAAAAAAGAGTTATCCCAGCGGATTAGGAAGGATAAGGTAGATTATGGCAGCAAGAAGGTGCTTTCTGTTAGCTTGGGGATCATGCCTGCCTAGGGTGTTAATAATGGTGGTAAATAAGAGTGAGATTAGTTTGTTTATTGTTGTCTGGTAGACTTGTTCAGCCAGTCGGCTGGATCTCAGTCAGGTCGTCACAACAATGGAGATGCTCCCCTATCATGTACACACATGCATGTTCACAGGATCCCCTTAAAAAAAGGTAAGAATAATTATGATGGTTTGTTGGTACTGTTTGCTCTAAGATATTTACGGCATAAAAATAAAACAAGAGGGGGAAAACAACTTTGCTCCTCGTAAAAGCTTTTATGAATCACTCGTATTTTATTAATCTAAGAACTTAGTTATTTAGGGCATTTTGGAACTCAATTATTTATATAAGAAATATTACAGTTTTACACAAAATATTGCTGAAGGGTGATGCATCTGAATGATGTATTCATATTGCTTTCGGACTTTTAGGAAGCATAGGAGTGAACGCGTACGTGCATAGGGTGATTCTCACGTTACGGTTAAGCCACGTAGAATCTCTAGATGTATAATTGCATACGATTGTCATGCATAAATAAAGCAGTAAAAAGGGAAAACAAACTGCATTTGTCCTTGGGAGACTAGGTAACTGAAGACTTTTCTGCAGAGACACCAAACGCCAGAAATGCACCCACAATACGACCTGAATATCTTTTGAGGGACCAAGGAGGAGATACCCTTACTGCACTTGCAAGGTTACGTGCAAGCTTGCAACGACGGAGCCCGACGGACATGGATAACTCAGTAATCCACACCAGGTAGCAAGACAATGCTTGGTCGCCTTGTTCCACTGCATGTCGAAGCATTTTTAATTGTTTTCAGTGTTCTCAATGGACCTATAAAATCTACATTGGCTGCTCGACCATTCCTCTCATATTTTTTTTCAGAAATATTCCGCTCAACAAAAAAGAAATTTGAGTAATGCGTTCTTCTACAGTAATGTGTGGGTTAATGTCTCGGGGTAATATTGATGGCGTTTATTATTATTATTTTTTTTCTATGTGTAACTTTACCATTATTGTTTTTACTACTTCAATAGATATATTTACAGTACCATGTAGTATATATAAGATTACTCTGTAGGTAACCTTGAAGACAAGTCTACACATATATATATATGATTCCTTTTCCAAATCCGACGTTATAAATACCTGAAAGCTAACTCACTGTTGACATCATTAATGTTATTGTCTTGTCATATTTAGTCAAACTTGAGAAGCTTTAACTCTCCAAGATGCTTGAGAATATGCCACACAACCATGTTTTGATTTTTGAGCAGGATTTGGTGACCAGGTTTCAATGAACCACACGATCCACTTGATCTGGCCCATGAAGAGAAACCTTCCTATTTTTCAGTATGATGGAACAAACCAACGAGGCCTAATGCCACCAAGTTGGGCAAGAGTTAAAAATAGCTCACAGTTATTATCAATGATCTGTTGTCTCGGCGTCTAGGGCTTTCCTAGGCGACTCGAGTGGTGCCTTTGACGATCCCGGATCTCAATTTTTCTCTCCTCCATCTTCCTGTCGTTCTTGATTCCCGTCCCAGTTTCCCAACCCAGAATCTTATCTTCACCACACCATATACATCCTTCTCTGTCTTGATTCATAAGGCCGAGAAACCCTAAAACCCTAGTTTCTTGCTAGCCCGTTCATCCAGTGTCCACCATATTGTCCGGATCGTCATCCTTGTCAAGGTTTGTGTGGAGGCGGTGTTTGGCAGTGTGAAGATGGAGGCGGTGGAGGGTTTGCTGGAGAATCTGCAACTCTCGTCGGAGGAGAAGCGGAGTGTCAAGATCGGTGGGAGGGCAGTCAAGGTGGTGTTGAATCAACCAACTAAGGCGGTGGCGAAGTTGTTGACGGAGAAAAGTGTCAAGGCAGATGTCATTGAGCAGGCTGTAGGATGGATTTGGTGCCCCATTAAGGGGATCTCGTGCAAGGATATGGGTGATAATGTCTTTGTGATCACTTTTAATCAGGAGTCGGGTCTCAAGAAAGCGTTGGATGATGGGCCTTGGACGATCTCGAAGGAGGTGCTGATTGTGACAGAGTTTGATGAATCCAAAACTGTGGATGAATTCGATTTCTCCACAATTCCTATCTGGATCCGTGTTGAGCGGCTGCCGCTCGGCCTGATGAATCGGGTGGCAGCTCAGGCTATCGGCGATGAGGTGGGGGAGTTTATGGCGGCCGATGTGAATGGTGATGAATTGGCTGTGGGTCGTGTCCTCCGGATCAAAGTCCGGATTGATGTTAACAAACCACTCCGGAGAGGTATAATGGTTGATCTAGGGGAAGACAAAGGAGAGCGATGGTGCCCTCTCTCATATGAGCGCCTGCCGGATTTTTGTTACATATGCGGGGTCATTGGTCATGTTGATCGATCATGTTCTAGGAAATTGGGGAAGAATGAGATGGCTCCGTTCAGTCGGGAGCTGAGATACTTTCCACCTCGGAAGCTTGCTGGTTACAGACAACAGGAATCTGGTGGATGGCAGCCTGGTAAGAGTGGAGGTTCGGGGTCCTGGAGGTCGAACCGGACTGAGTCAGGTGATGTTAAATCACGTTCTGATGCCCTGACCTGGAAGAAAGATGGGGAGCTGAAGTCGGCACCTCTCATTGAGGGGAAGAAGGGAGCCATTGATCAGAAGAATAACAGCCCATCAGAGAAGCTGGTTGCTGATGCTGGTGTGCAACGCATAGATGGAGCTAACACCTCTCTGGTTGTGGAGGTGTCTGAACTAGAAGGGGGGGTGTCTCTGGAGGCGGGGGAGGAAAAACACGTGTATAACACCATACAGACCATGCACGTGAGTGGTGGTTCTAGGGATGTAAAAGGTGATGGGAAAAATAAAAAGGAAGGGAGGTATAAGAAGATTCAGCGTGTAGAGAGGGAGAATGTTATTGCAAAGGGATCTGTTATTGTTATTGATAAAAAGAGGAAAGGTGATCAGGAGGCTATGGAGATAGACGTCCAGAGTGGTTGTAAGAAAGTGAAGCAGATCATGGCAAATGAGGAGGAGCTAAACAATTCTTTTGCGGGGCTGTCGGAACAGCCCTGCGTTAACCAATGAAGATCATCGCTTGGAACTGCCGCGGGTTGGGGAACGGCGCGGCAGTTCGCGGCCTTCTGAATATTCAGAAGGAGGAGGACCCCGACATCCTATTCTTGTCTGAGACTAAAATGACAGAGAGTAGGGTGAGTGGATTCAGATGGAAGTTGGGATTAGCTAATATGGTGGCCAAAGATTGTTCGCCGACCCATGGGGGTGGCCTGGCGATCTTTTGGAGGAGGGGAATTAATCTGCACGTACGAGGTATATCACGCCTATACATTGATGCAGATGTGACGGAGGAGGATGGCTTTGTTTGGAGACTCACGGGCTTCTATGGTGAGCCAGAGGAGAAGCAATTGTCTTGGCGCGCTTTACACACTCTTAATGCATCGAGACACCGTCCATGGATTTGTTTGGGTGACTTTAATGAGATTTTGATGACGTGTGAGAAAGAAGGTGGTCCACCAAGAAGTCAAGGGTGTATGGACCGTTTCAGGGAGGCTTTGGAGTACTGTGAGTTGGCTGATTTGGGTTTTGAGGGAGATCCTTTCACATGGCGAAATAATAACCACAATAGTAATCTCTACGTTAGTGAGAGATTAGACCGGGCTGTGGCGAATAAAGAATGGATGTTAAGGTTTCCTTTGTATAAAATAATAAACGGGGAACCAAGACATTCTGATCATCGTCCTGTGATCGTTGATACTAGCCCTCCTCAGTCGGTTGGGAGTAGAGGTGGGCACCATGTTTTCCGTTTTGAGGCCGGCTGGGTGGAGGAGGATGATTGTGCGGTGATTGTGGAGAATGCTTGGCGTACGGCGATGGAGGCGAGAGGGGATTGCGTAGTGGGTGCAGTCCAGAGCGTAGCAAGGGAGTTGGGAGATTGGGGAAAAAATGTTCTTGGGGTTTTAGAGAAGAATATAAAAAAAAAAAAGAAAGGTTTTGGAAGCCTGTAGGAGGGACGGGTGTCCGCGGCATCAGTCAGTAGAGAGGAGCTTTTGAAGTTTAAGTTGCAAAAATTAGAGGAGCAAAAAAATTTATATTGGCGTCAGAGGGCAAAGGTTCATTGGTTGCATGAGGGGGATCGTAACACGAAGTTTTTCCACCAATATGCCTCTGATCGTAGCGCAGGAGCCGCATTGGGAAACTGGTGAAAGAGGATGGAGTAGTAGTAGAAGAGGAGGAGGAGATTAGGTCTCATATTTCTAATTTCTACAAAAGTTTGTTCACTGCTTCTACAGGGACACGGATGAACAATTGTTGAGTCATGTACCTTGCAAAGTCACCGAGGACATGAATTATTCACTTGTGCGGCCCTTCACCGAGGAGGAGGTGAAAGCTGCCCTTGATGGTATTGGCGATCTAAAAGCCCCGGGTGTTGATGGTATGATATCTCTCTTTTATAAGAAATACTGGGAGATAATAGGGGCTGATGTCATTAGGGAGGTTCTGTTATTCCTAAATGGTGGCGAGTTACCAAGGGTGTGGAATGAAACTATGATAGTACTTATTCCGAAGGTACCAAATCCAGAAAGTTTGAAAGATTTACGTCCCATTAGTTTGTGCAATGTGCTTTATAAAATTGCTTCCAAAGTGCTTGCTGCTCGGTTGAAAGTGATTTTAGATGAGATCATCTCTCCGAATCAGAGTGCCTTTGTACCAGGGCGCTTGATTACTGATAATGTCCTAGTAGCTTATGAGCTCACTCACTTTCTTCAGAATAAGAGATTGGGGAAGGATAGTTTTGCAGCGCTAAAGCTTGATATGAGTAAGGCCTATGATAGAATTGAGTGGCATTTTTTGAGAGCTATGATGGAGAAATTGGGTTTTGATGCTAGATGGATCAGACTTATAATGCAATGTGTAAATACAGTATCATATAAAATTAAAGTCAATGGTGTTTTGACGGATGAGATAGTTCCAACACGAGGATTGAGACAGGGTGATCCCCTTTCACCATATCTCTTTCTTTTGTGTGCAGAAGGATTTTCTTGTCTGCTGAATGAAGCAGAAAGAGCTGGTGATTTAGAGGGTGTCACTATATGTGCAGGGGCACCGAGTATTACTCATTTATTATTTGCAGATGATTCTTTGCTACTCCTGAAAGTTAATGAAAGGAATGCTAGTCATCTGCAATATGTGCTACAATTATATGAGGAATGCTCGGGGCAGAAAATTAATAAAGACAAGTCGTCTATTTTGTTCAGTAAGAATTGTGAGCATGATAAAAGATTGGAGTTTAAGGAGGCTTTGAATCTGTCACAGGAGGCTAGAAGTGACAAATACCTGGGGTTGCCAGTGTATATGGGGCGGTCACGTGCAAGTATTTTTGCCTATATAAAGGACAGAGTATGGAAGCGCATTCAGGGATGGAAGGAGAAGCTCTTATCTAGAGCTGGCAAAGAAATACTCATTAAGGCGATAGGCCAAGCCATACCTACCTATGCCATGTCGTGCTTTGATCTGACCAAGTCCTTATGTGATGAGATAAGTTCCATGATCTGTAGATTTTGGTGGGCACAACAAGATAATGAAAGGAAGGTTCATTGGCTTTCATGGCAAACTCTGGCCTGCCGTAAGGAGAAGGGTGGATTGGGTTACAGAGACTTGCATTTGTTCAATTTAGCTATGTTAGCCCGGCAGGGATGGCGCCTAATTCAGCAACCACACTCGTTGTGTGCACGTCTTTTGAAAGCCCGATATTGGTCAGATGGTAATCTTTGGGCAGCAAGGGAAGGTCCTGGAATATCATATACATGGAGAAGTTTACTAAGAGGATTACAAGCTCTTGAGTCAGGTATTATATGGAGAATTGGTGATGGTAGTACTGTGCGAATTTGGGAGGATCCTTGGATACCAGCCGGGCTCAGCAGGAGACCTAGAACACCGCGAGGTCATACGGTAGTATCGAAGGTGTCTGAACTCATTGACCCTTATACGGGTTGGTGGGATACTGAACTTATTAAGGATTTGTTCTGGGAGGAGGATTGTGCGCAATATTCTGGCTATTCCGATCCATTTGGACAGAGATGACACTGTGGCTTGGCACTATGAAAAGAAGGGTGTGTTCTCGGTCAAATCAGCATACCATGTTCTGGAAGATAATGCTGAGATCCAGCGTGTGCGGCAACGTGGTGAATCGTCCAGAACAGCTAATAGCAAAGATAAAGATGTTTGGAGGGGGATTTGGCGTTTGCATGGGACTCCAAAAATTAGACAGCTTGTGTGGCGGGTTGCACATAATAGCTTGGCTTTCAAAATGAATATCATGAAGAAAGGGATCCCTCTTGACACAAGTTGTCCAGTTTGTTGTCGTTTTGATGAAGACGGAGCTCATTGTTTTTTAAAATGTAAAGAAGTTCGTCGGTGCTGGAAAGAACTTGGACTTGAATCATGTAGACTCCAACTGATGTCCTGTACCTCGGCTGTAGAGTTCGTCAGGGCTGTTCTGCAGTTAAGACCTGACATTCGAACCATGGTTACGGTCCTGTTGTGGAGATGGTGGGCGGTGAGAAATAAGATAAATGCTGGAGAGCTCATGCCGAGTTGTCAGGAAACAATGAAGATAGTGATGCAGATGACTAGAGAGATTTTGCTATCGGAGAAAAGTTTGTGCAGTCCGGCAAAAATTGTAGTCCAATGCTGGCTCCCACCGTCGCCTGGTTTGCTCAAGATTAACGTTGATGGTGCTTTTGTTGCGGAGACAAATAACGGGGCGTGGGGCTTCATTGTACGAGACCATGATGGGACAGGATTTCTGGCAGGTGCAGGCAATCTAGGGCCAACGTATGATGTCCTCATGGCAGAATCTCTGGCCCTCAAACAAGCTATCGAAGCTGCTGCGCATTTCGGAATGTCCATGGTTGTCATTGAGACTGATTCGTCGGAGTTAATGGAGGCTGTCCTCTCAAAATCCCATGATTTAGCTCTGGGTGGAGGGCTTTTTAAAGAGATACGTGTTGTTATGGAGGATAGTTTTATTAATTTCAATGTATGCAAAATTCATAGATCATGTAACTCGTGTGCTCATGAGCTTGCTCATTTGGGTTTGAGTTGGGACCCGGGTCAATTCCAAATTTGGACTGATCCCCTCCCAGAATTTGTAATGAGTCTGATGGCTCGCGATTTGGCTGAGCATCATCATATTAATGCAAGGCAGTGAGGCCGTTTGCAGGATCAAAAAAAAAAAAAAGTTGGGCAAGAGTTTTGGTTACATCCGTGAGACATACGTGAACGTGAGAGCCAAGGAATTCGAGGAGTATGGCAAGAACCCTCTCCTCTTTCCATGTTCCTCATTTGAGCTCATTTTTCCCTTCTCCCTCTCCCTCTCTCATCTCTCTACCATGCGGCCGCATGTGCAGCATGACTTCAAGCTTGGGGAGTTCATCACTACGTCAGTGAAAGAGGCTACAACTCCCATCAATTCTATGCCCATACTCACTACTCCATAACACCACATCGTTAGATGACTGACGCTAAAAAGTATATTTATTGATGGCTGATTTGTCCCTAATTTTTTTCACAAATATGTTTATAATTCTACATTTATCAATTTGCCATCTATTACTATATGCACTTACCTATACTATCGCTAAAAGTATGTGTATCGTTAATCTATTTTAGATGATCACATGTCTTTAAATAAAAAGGCTGTTGAGAAATGGGCCAAAAATGATTGGCTAGCCCATCGGCTAGTTTGCTTATTTGAATTATAATTGTAAAACCAGCCCATGTTATAGATGGGTCAAAAATTCATTTTTGTGACAATTATTTTTTGTCAAACTCCACATGCCATGTCATATGCCACGTCATATGCCATGTCAAACGAATAGACACTTGTCAGCATCTCGTCTAATGTACTATGACAAATATAATGACAATTATCATTGTCACAGATCGGTGACAAGCATGGAATTGTCATTAGGATTAATGACAATTGGGCCTATTAGTCACAGAAAGGGGAATGTGACAGGGATTCAATGACTATAGCTACTTTGTCACTAGTGTGTCACGAGAAGGGGTACAATGACAAGAAAAAGACTGTAATTGTCACAATCAATTAGTCATAGAAGGCCTAAACTCTTGTAGTGAAGGCTTTTGCCTTTAGGCATATTGTTTGTCCAAGGCGCCCCTCATTATCCCCTCTTGGTTGGCTCTTGTAAGAAATTCTTTTGTATCTTTATTAAACATCATAGGCATGGTAGATCGATGTCGCAAATGTCATAGATGGCAGTGGCGGAGCCAGGATTTCGCCACTTGGGTATGCCAAGTATAAAAAGTTTTGAATGCATATATATGTGCAGTGGTAACAAGGGGCAAAAACTAGTAGAAAATTGATCCTGTACAGGCTCAACTGATATATGCTACGTAAAATAACTTTTTACCCTGATAACATATCACTAGGCAAAGTGAATATAGTGTCGCCCTGGTAATAATCAAAGTATCTTTATGTACGTTACAACAACACAACTCAGGATTTCTTAAAAAAAAGAACACAAATGCAACAAAAATAGAAAAAATGAAACCTTCAGTTCCTACCCTGAAGGGTCAAGAATGGAGCTGGGGTCTTTTCTGTTCGATTAGCTATTGTTTCTAGCCGGAGATGAGAGAGGTGCCGATGGGGGAGCCTGCAAGGACCACTGATTGCCGCCGACCACCAGAGGAGTGGCGGGCTTGAAGGGCTAAAGGGGAGAGTCGACGTACCATACGCCGCTGTGCCGCTGCCCTTCCGGACGATGGGAGCAACAGACGTGAGTTGGAGATAGGGATGGAAATACAATCGTTGTGTTTCTGCCTTTGTGAGTTCGTGGGTTGGGCTTATGGGCTACATTTTGCAACATTTAACAACTAACATGCTGTATCATTATACATGTATACATATATTTGTGTTTGTCACAAAAATCATGGGTATTCCATGGAATACAGGGGCATACCCCTAGCTCCGCCCATGATAGATGGAGACCCCCCCCTAATCCGATTGGCAGCGAAGGCAGGTCAAAGGTGTTGATGGCAAATACCCCCACTTCCAATTGATGGCAAATGAGAAGTCAATGCTAATTAATTTGATGTCATTGGCAGTCGAAATGTTGATGAAAGGGTTGTAGATGATGCATGTCAAAGTCAGTGTCGAAGCCCCTCGTCATAACTTGACCAATGTCTTGATAGTCATCCAACCTATGAAGGGGCAAGTAGTTGCAAAATGAGCCCCTCGATGTTTTTAACTTGCTCAGGCGCCCCCTGTACCTTTTGAGACGATGGGGTGATCGATGCTGTTGAAACAATAGCAACTTTAACAACGCTGCTTCGATCATGTTCATGGCATAACTAATGTGTTTGATATATATACTGTCTGAATGCATGCGATACACCGGTACAGATAAGTTTTACTTCTACATTATGCACCGCCCATTTCACCGCCTCTCATGACTTAGCCGGTGCATGGTTAAACTACACATATAGTGAACAAAGATCTTGAGTTGTTTATTGTCCAGAACAACTGTACAATCTAAATAATATGTTTATGAACTAATGCAATCTTGTATGAGAGGTAAAACATGGAAAATCAAGAGGGCTCTCATATTTATAGGATGTCTTCCATTGTTGGCGGAAGACGTAGCTAGCATAGTAAGCGATGATTAATTAAAATTGTATAAGACATGGTACCAAAAGGGTCACTATTCAATCGCACAATCCATAAGAGATGATAATAAATTTGAAACAAGCGATCGAGCAAACCCAATAAACGACGACTTGCAGGACGACGACATGCATGAGTCTAGCTGCTGCTGCTGCTGGCAAGTGGCAAAGCAATCAGGATTACATTATTTAAGCTATAGATAGACACTGATAACGGTCCATGCACCATGCATGATCACACATCACACAGCAGCAGCAATGTTCGCGGGTTCTACTTGTTGCCTCCTCCTCCCAGCTGGTTGAGGCCCTGGAAGTAGCCCTGCGGGTTGGACTCGAAGCCAGAGCGGGAGATGTAGGCGCCGTCGCCGCCGGGCGCCTTCATCATGCCATCGCCGCCGGAGCCCGACTTCCTTGCACCACCACCTCCATGCCCGCCGCCGCCGCCTGACTTGGCGGAGCCCGCGCCGCCGCCGCCGGAGTAAGAGCCGCCTCCCTTTCCTCCGCCACCACCACCGCCGCTCTTGCTGCCACCACAACCACCTCCGCCTCCACCCTTGCCACCGCCTCCACCGTTGCCGCCACCGCCGCCGCCGCCTCCCTTACCGCCCATCTCTCTCTGACGCGATTTGCTGAGTATATATATATAGCCTGATCGATGAGTGTTTTTCTGGTAGAATTGGTAGAAGATCGATGGAGGTGATGGTGCAGGGTGCAGGCCTTTTATAGCGGAGGATGACAGTCGAGTGTAGCACACGAAGCTAGAACGGTCGAGCTGGCATGCATGCATGCATGGCGACGCCTCGTATGGGGTCTGCATGCATTCTGCTGTGGTTGTTCGAAAATAAAGAATTCCAAACGGGCCCAGTGAAACGGGCGGCCCGAGGCACGGTGCGCTTCAGCCCGGTGCGAAAACGGCCCGGCACGGAGGAGGCCGTGCCCGTGCTTGGCCCGGTCCGAGGCCGTGCCGTGCTCGACGCGAATTCGCCCGTGGGCGGCACGGGCACGGCCCGATCCAACATGCGACACGGGTCGGCCCGGTAGATTCTAACCATTGGATTGTGCCTCAGTAAATCTCAACCATTGAGCAACATAGTATATATAAGAGACCTCTCAACAAGACTGAAACCTAAGCTACCTCCCGTTCTTTTTCTCTCGCTCGCAGAAAGTCAGCGGGCGGCGCTCGTACTCGCGCTCTGTCCTCGCGGCAGCGGGCCCAGGCGGCGCTCGCCATCGCAGCAGCGGCGCTTGTCCTCGCAGCGGCCCGGCGGGCGGCGCCGCGCCATCGCGGCGGCGGCGCTGGCCGTCCTCGCGGCACTCGTTCTCGCGGCGGTGGCGGCGCGCCGCCATCGCGATCGCGACTTCGGCAGCGCGTCCCCCGGATGCGGCTGCGGCACGGCACGTCGGTGGCGAGGACGACTTCGGCGGCGTTCGCCATCGCGGCGGCGGCGAGCGGCTTGGCGTCGACGGCGGCAGCAAGCGGCCAGCGGCGGCAAGCACACGGCGGCGCATGGCGCGGGCGTGCCTCTAGGCGGCACGGCGGATCGCGGGCCGCCCCGTGCCCAGCGGCACGGCACGGCGCGTTCCGACCACCGTAGTGCCGTGCGGGCTCGGACCACGGCACGGTGGCACGACACGGCACGGCGGCGGCGCGCCGCTGCGTGCCGGGCGTCAGCCGTGCCCGTGCGTGCCGTGCTCCGGCGTGCCCGTGCCGTGTAGTGCCGGGCCGGCACGTTTGGAATTCTTTATTCGAAAACGTCTCGTAACAACTATGGGCTGCAACCCATATTATCTTCAGCCATCGAACTTGCTTCAGGATTCGTGCTGTGCTCAAGTCCCATTCCCACCTCTCTCATTCCTCCACTCGAATCTTTCCTTTCCCGTACTCTCCTCGATTCCCTTCTTTTCATGTGTCAGGTACTCTCCTCCATTTAATAAATAAAAAAACAACAGTACAACTACAGCAACAGATATACAACAGCTGCACTTTTCAACACTTTGGATCCTCCTCGTGTGCAGTCTTTTAAACACATATCTATTATACTTTTAATTTATTATCTCTTACACTTTACAACACTTTTTTTATTATATACTCTCTCCATTCCAAATTATAAGTCACTTTGACTTTCTAGGTTCATCCATAATATCTAGATACATAACTAATTGGATGAACCTAGAAAGTCAAATTGACTTATAATTTGGAATGGAGGGAGTACTTTTCTTTACTTATTTTTCCAATATATCTTCCAAACGTTATCGCTATATATGACCCTTTTCTCACTATTTGCAATGACTTTTTCACTAATATTTATTTATTTTGTACTTCAAATGTATCCGTAAATACACATTTCAAATTATTTTCTACCATTCTTCATTTTTCACGTCATTCTCCCCTTCTTTCTTTACCTCTGCCACAGACGTTCACTTGAACTTTTTTCTTATTGGATTATTTTATTGTTTCTTCTAAAAATGCATTTCATTTTTTTATTACACATTATGTAACATCTTTTATTTTATTTATTATATATATTTGTTTCATAGTATAATTATTATTTTAATATAATCTCTAAATTCAAATATTTTTCTTGCCACATCACCGTTTACTTTTCCTTAAAATCATTCTAGTTGTATAGATTTATTTCATAACGCCTCACAAAACTTAGTATTTTAAATGTACATGTGACATGATATTATAAGTATAAATGTACCACGTGGTTATTTATTTTACTCTCTAAGATAGTTTATTTTACTTCAAGGTCTTCAACACAAAGTAAAAGCACAATCTATCTGCATATAAGAAATTGTTAGGAAGGAACAATTACAACAGTACTAAACGTGACATGCGTAGGCAGGAGGACCATCCAGTGGCAGCGTAGGAAGACAGTGTTCCATTGCAAAATTAAATAACATTTTGCACCCTGTGGCTCTCAAGTCGGCAGCTGGACCCACTTGTTAGTGACTTACAGAAGCACCGTGGTCTCCAATTTTTCCCTGAGCCATTGCTTTCGATCTGACACATACAGCCAGCACCTCCTCCCATCTCCTTCTGCTAGCACTGCTAGCACCGAGCAACCGTGAAAAGCTAGCTAGCTGCTATAGTACATCTTACGATTTGCTATTACATATAGATGATCCAAAGTATAAGTATTCTGAAGTATCTAAGCATGTGGAGTTGGCATCTTCGGTCCCGGAGGTGGGCGTTATATAAGTTTGACATGTCGATATTTTTTTGGGCAAGTGTTTGGTACACTGAGCACTTCCTTTGTCCTGCATAGTCAAAATAGGATGTCATGCACATGTACTTTAATAAGCAAGGGAGGGGGATCTCAGAGTCAGAGGTATAAATAGACAGCGTACAGTAAGCACGCAGAGCACACCTATTGACTGTTCTTAAGCATCCATGGTGGCCATTAATGAGAGAATTAGATTATTTAAAAGGATGCCCAAGTTTGCTACAGAACATTACAAATAGAACTAAGAAAAAATAGGAAGAGCCCAATCCGAACCCCTATCTCTCTTGTAATGCCAAGCTTTTTAACAGTACATTGTGGACATACCAAATATTGAGTCTACAGCATGCAACCAGGCATAGCAATCAAAAAATGAATTTGTATGAGCAGAAAAAGAATGGGGCAGAGCAACCTCTTATTCTCAGAAGGAAGGCTGAAGACAAGATACACAACACCAAACTTTCCTAATACATATCTCACTATTTCTTCCCGCAAAGGAGAGAGTGACAGGTTATCATGTTTTGAAGAGGAATTATGCAACAGAAGTGGCTGGTTTCAACAAGAACTCACCATCTATTGTCCTTGGTCGCTACCTTTCCTCCTATCATTTTTTCATCCCTTAATTATTCATCTATCTCTGCTACATATAAAGCAGGGAAAAAAATGTCAGAACGAACAAAACCTTATGGTCCAGACCTATGGAGTGTACCATGTAGACAAAAAAGAATGAAATTTAAAATGAATGTGCATGCCAAATTTAAAACAGCACTTTTCTCATTTAATGCCAAGGGTGTCAAATATTATGATCGTAATGTACAGGAAGCAACTGTTGCCTCGTGTTGAGGCGTTAAAAAATGAGAATAATTTTAAATCTGTGTACTTCATTGACAGAGCACTGGATCTGGATAAAAAGAATGTAAAATGGGACCTTGGAAATATATCGGGGCCTAAAAAACATTGTCAAGGTTAGCAGCAACCATCCTGAAGGCACAGAGTAGAAATCTTAATATCAGGAGCAATATTTGTTTGTTTGCTTTGAAAGTTTAAAATCCCTATCTCTTTTTTTACCTTTGAGATTCAGAAAGCCTCGAAGGCATTGGCTATTCTATAAATCATGGTCACTGATTTTTCTTAGTACATGAATTTTACTTTGTATCTAGATACACTAACAAAATCTATGTACACAGCTCGATTTGCCTATGTTTATAGTTTATAGTACACAGCTATCTATTAGAGGAAAATGTACTAATTGCTTTCTTGGCATGGACCGCCTAAATTGCACATGGTTTAATGAATAATTTACATTGAGCATTATTCTGTTGAAAAATCCTAGAGATATACATCACCTAAAAGTGAATGGTACAAAAAAAAAAAAAAAAAAAAAAGAACAGGTACATAAACATGAAGATATTGACATAAAAAAAACTATTCCTTCGAGAGATAAAAAACTAGTAGCATTTAATAATAACTATTCTAAATGGAATGAATCTGAATATAAAAAGGATGAATTTTCTAAAAGTTAGCTCTGAATCTATCTACAAAAGAGGGCTCAATAGAAAACTCTGGTAACAAATAGTTGCAAAGAAAAATGGCAGGGACAATATGGTCCAAGAAATATGAGATCAGGGGAGATTCTTTTAAGAACTCCAAGCAAACCTACAATGTATGTGGTCATTACATGATGTACATGTTGACAATATTGAATCCCTAGATAAATAGTTAACTTTGCCTCACTAGGCACCACCTGCTACGACCATGATAATCATAAATAACTACGACCATGATATAGAGAACAGAGAACCATAATTAAATCTTATCAACAAAAATAACCATAGTTAAATAGGAATAGGAAGGTACCTTCCACCATAAAGAATGAAGCAGCCCCGTACAGTAACTCATTATGTACTAAGCTCCAAGCACGACATGTTAGTGGTCTCTACATGACGAAATGCAACATTATTAATATTGAATAATACTAATACCAGTAAATTGCACATGTAAATTGTCTCGTAAATGATTAGAAATGAATTGTCTAGTAACACTTTAAAGGAGAATAATAATAAAAATGTTTGATCATATTGAAATATTTGTATTATGTACACATGGATTTCCTATCAACTGAATTATTGCTAAGAAAAAGTATTATTAAATACCTTTTTTAGATTACACGAGAATTAGCCTGCTGCATAAATGAAGATTTAGCTTACTGCAATATGATTAAAAGTGAAAGGTCCTCTGCGCTACAGCCTACTAGATGTACCATAAATATGCAACTAAATAATTAATGCAGTTTTCATGGTGTGGTTGGTGACAGACCTACAGTAGCTCATGAAGTACATAAACTACCTCCTCAGTTTGCACAACAACGAACCTGTTCGGTAATACAATAACAGTCTACAGGCTAGTTGCACTAATGAACAAACAAAATCGTTCGATCCAAGGAAGAAAAGAAAGAGGAACTAACAGGCATTGCATTAAACCGAACTATTCTACTTTTTATGACTGAAGTTCTAGATCTACAATATCAGCACGTACAATAATAGCATGTACTTTCTCCTCTACTATGACCTTCACAGACCGACGTTGAGCCTACATTGGTCATGTTTGGCAAGCCAACCGCACACAAGTGTGCTCCTGATGACTAAACTGGGATAACAAACAATTAAGCCCAATACATACACAGATACACCATGATTAATAATGCAGGTCTATTTAGCATAGGTTAATTGACGAACAGGAGCAAAAGTCAACTGGTAGCTATCTTAACTTTGGCTAGGCAACATCACAAACATTCAACATGGTAGAGTATAAGCCAAATATTTCCTTAATGCCCATCACTTAATGGTACAGTATAAGCAAATAATATCATAAGGGGGAAAAAGCAAGTAAATAGACTAAGTGACCAAAGGGAAAAAGAGAAGGACATCATAATACCTTAATACAGAAAACTGCTATGCCATGTATTGTTTTTATTAGACTGCCCAGGCAGGTTCTTGTTGGTAGCCTTCCACAACAATGCTAGAATCAGAGATAATATAGAGTAGAGATAATCTGGAGGAAAAAGATAAATATTGTCAGTTAGTTTCACATTAGTGGCTCATTAGTTTATCTATAGGGGGAAAATCTAAAGATAGATAATAAAATAGGCAGAAGCGTTCCGGTGCAGCTTCAGACAAAGCTTCCAAGTTTGCTACCTGGTCAGCAAGGGGGGGTTGGGGGTTTGATCATATGTTTTTTTCGCTGAGTTGCTGATCCAGCAAGCAAGGGCTTTGATTGGTTAGCATGAAAACATTTTTTTTTTTAAAAAAACAAGGTTCGGATTTATAGGGGACTAGTGAAGGCAATAGTCTGTAGGAAAAAAAGAAATCATAGTCACCAGGCAAATCTACCACAACTACACATCATACAACTATGGGTTGCCTTGAAATTCTAAAGCCAGCATGTGTATTCTTAGTCCAATTGCTGACCACACTGAATTGAGTTAACAAATCTTTAGAACTAGCATGAACCCGCGCGGTCGCGCCGGCTAGGATAGCGAACTCTTAAGACATATAAGTTTTGTCGTAAAAAAAAAGTAGAATTGGCAACTATTATAGCCCGTGCTTAGCCAATCTATGTTGTAAGAAATCGACAACTGAAGGCATAATGGGGAACGATGCATTATTATTTTAAATATAGGTAATATAGAAAAATAGAATTTGTAGAAGCATAAGAGTCAACAAAGTTAAGTGCAGGAAACAAATGATTACAGTAGCACAATTACATGTCTGATGCAATCCCAATGTAATCTTGCAATGATGATGTATATAAGAAGTACATACACAGTTTGTGGTAGCAAACATTTGATATTAGCGTACGGAACCATACAGGAATTCAAGGAGGTCATAGCATTTGAAGAGAACATCAGGATCTTCCAGTTAGGGAACCATAGAGGAAACCAAAAGAGGTCATTGTAATTTTTAAGAAGACAATAGAATTTTCTAAATTTTATATAGCAACAGAAAGATAATGATGGTATGGCTGGTGAACGATGCTCAGTTTGTAACCTTGTCGCAGTGAGCCTTGAAACTGAAATAGAATTATTTTTTTCAGCAAGCATGCTCCGATCTTGCACCAGATAAAAAAAAATTGTGTTTCTGAAGATTATGGATCTGAACAATTAATAGCTGCAGAGTGAAATAAGGTTGGTGAGATTATTTACACATCAAAACTGAAGAAAACAACACTGCAGCAATGGGTGCAGATGATGCCGGGCATTGCTATGAATCAAATCGAGGCTGGTAGAGCCGATCCCGCGTTCACGCTGGCAGAGGGAGGGTCGGTGGTGACAGAGATACTCACCGGCAAGGGAGCGGAGGAGGCGACTCCGGCGAGGGCTACAGCTGCTCCTTGGAGATGGCAAGGGAAGCGCCGAGACGGCAGCACCCGGGATGGAGCTTCCAGGGCTGCGGCGCCGATGGCAGCTTGGTGTGGCTGCGCAGGCGGGTCCACCGTAGGCGCCGGACGACCTCGGCGAGGCAGGAAGCGGTGACGCCGTGGGACAGGCTCGAGGGGCGAGAGGGGCGAGGCGGTCACGGGTTTCCGCGAGGCTTCTAGAAGGCGAGTGAAGGGGATCGGTCGTGGCTTGTTTGGCTTGTTTGGGGAATTTGTTTCCCAGCAGCTGCCGGACGGAACTCGTGGGAAGGTTATATGGTGGCGATTGATTGCGGATCGAAGAGCCAGAATAGAAGGCGATGTGGCACATTGTGGAGCCAAAAAATGTTGTACAAGATTAAGGTAGGCGCCGGACGACCTCGGCGAGGCAGGAAGGCGGTGACGCCGTAGGACAGGCTCGAGGGGCGGAGAGGGCGGCGGTCACGGGTTTCCGCGAGGCTTCTAGAAGGCGAGTGAAGGGGATCGGTCGTGGCTTGTTTGGCTTGTTTGGGGAATTTGTTTCCCAGCAGCTGCCGGACGGAACTCGTGGGAAGGTTATATGGTGGCCGTTGATTGCAGATCGAAGAGCCAGGAATAGAAGGCGACGTGGCACATTGTGGAGCCAAAAAAATGTTGTACAAGATTAAGGTAGATGGTAGATTTCAAGGCAAAGTTTTCACAAACTTTTTATCAGCTATGCTTGCTTTAGAATTAATTTGGCAGAACTACCAAAGCATAGACGAAACAAGAAATGCCTAACCAAACTAGTATAAGGCAATAATGTCAACTAACTTAGTATAAGGCAATTAGGCAACCTGCAGGATTTAGTAGAATTATAATTAAAACAACTAGCATAAGACAAAACAACCATCATAGTAGTAGACGTAAGTATTTCTATGTCTGCAGTTTGTCTATAATGAAAGGTAGATAAAGCACCATTTTAAAAAGTTGTTTAGAAGGACTAGTTTATAAGGACTAAACAAAGAATAGATTAAAGAAGTGGCAAATGATAATTCCATAATATCTAATCATTTGGGAAGTACTAATTTTAGAGAACCGAGAAACCCAAATTACATTATATATAATCTACGGCCTGGCTGTTGGTTATTAACCAACGCGCCGGTGGCCGGAGCCAGCAACCGGCGGGGCAGCGGTTGACGCTGACGTCAAATGATTTATGACTGTGCATGCACGAGCGTTATTATTACTGCATTGATTGACGCGCTGGCCACTTGCGCTTGTTCGGGGTTGGAGAGGCTGTACGTGGAATTAAATGGTACCAATTGATTACCGGTCACAATGTTTTCAACGGTAATTTTTAGAGAACACAGGCCGGCACACGGTAGGATCAGGCCTCCAAGTAATTTTTTGACGTGTCCGGTACCGAACGATGATATTTTTCTTTGACACTATTAAATAATTCCGAACAGGCTCACACGGAATAAATAATTATCACTATTAATTTTATTACTACTACTATCCGAATGATAATATTTTATTACTACTACTATCATTTGGTCCGATGAAAAATTACAGATAGCAGGTAATTGCGGGTTGACCCAACAGCTGGTGCATGCATGATGCATTAAACGTAGGGCCCACTCTAATTCCCAATTGCCAAATATTTTTTTTCATGCATGCAGATCTAATCTCGTGAATATTATAATAGGGCCCACCATCCAGCAGGTCTAATCTCCGGATGAGTTTTGTTATCATTTTATTTGATAAATAATTCCTGATGAGCACGTGTGCAGTAAAATTGGCCCCAATATTTAACTGTAACGTGGACAGCATAATTTTTTTATTACTAATAGTATTATTTTGTTGAGTAAATAATTACTTGGCATTTTTGTGGTAAATTTACGCGTATACGTGCTAAGCACCGGCGTGTTCGGGTGCCAGCCAAACTTTTTTTATTACTCGGCATGTGAGTGGTAAATTTGCTAGAGATAATAATTTATTACTAATAGTTTAATTTTTTAAAATAAATAATTCCATCTTGAGCTGCGAGCGGTAAAATAACACCAGAGCGTCCATTCACTATTTAAAATTTGTTTATCACTACTAGTGGCATCTTGCTAAGAAAATAATTCCTGCCTAACCAGCGAGCGGTAATTTATTACTGGCGGTGTCCTTTTGTTATGAAAATAATTCCATCCTAGCCCTGAGCGATAAATTCACCGTTCAAACTTTGTTTTAATACAAGTAGAGTCATTTTCTTAAGAAAATAATTCCTATCTAAGCTGTAATTTCAAAAATTAATTACTAGCTAGTACCATCCATTTATTTTATTACTACTAGTAGAGTCATTTTCTTAAGAAAATAATTACTATAGTAGACTCATTTGTTTTATTACTGTTACCATAATAATAATAATAATAATAATAAATATTATTATTATTATTTGCGCTGATAAATAATTCCAAACACATTGATATATAAAGTAAAATTTGGTTGGGCTACTTAACGAGGCGCCACACCTTGGGATGTTGATATCTCTATTACTAAAATTGCCTTTTGCTTCAATAAATAACTCCAAACATGCGTATACACAGTAATTTTGGTTGTACATCAGTGTTACCATGTTATTATCTTCTGATTCGATAAATCAGTGTTATTAAAATCACATACATCAAAATCTGGACAAAAAAGAGAAGAAACATTTATGAATATCTATACACCATTATGCAAATCCATCGAGCTTGTAAAAAAAAATATCATCAAATCCAATAGCATGGACATCAGTTCCTGTAGCGAGTAGACCCTTCTACAAGATCCGTCACATTCTACAGAAAAAATGAATAAAATCATTTATAGAAAGATTAATCCATCGGTTGGTGCTGGATGTGCAGGCGACTTCCCGAGGTGTGCCTGGCGCCGCATGCCATCGCACTCGCCTCCGCGTGGTGTGGGAGGTCCGACGAATGTCTGAGTGCCGGTCAGTGCGAGACAGAGAGGAGCCTCACGGCTGGTGTGGCAGCGCCACCGCTGGATACCCGTGCCCCGCGTCTGTACGCGTCGCCACCGAGGGCCACCGTGCCGCGCATCTAGCTGCGCCGCTAGAGCCGTCACGCCATGGCGGACCGCGCTGCCGCCAGGCCCTTGATGCGCCGCGATCGCTGAGACTCGTCGTCCGCGCGAGGAGAGGGCGCGCCACCACCACCATCGGAGCGCGTTGTGCACGCGGATCAAGGAACAGATCGTCTTCGAGAACTGCAACAACCACCACCTGTTGACCATGGCCCCTAATCGAAACTCGTGAGGAGGATGTTCCACTCACCTTTGGCTAGATCCTGGCTGGTCCCGTTTGGGATGTTGAGGTCGACCCGCGAAGCAACTGCAACGACGAGGGTACGGCCCAGTCGGTGGAGCCGCTGCGATGGTGATGCGTGCTGCCGCGGTTTTGCGAACCTCGCTGCCGTCGACCTTACCCAGATGCAGGCGCTACCCCTGCAGCGGGGGACCGTCGTCGCCACGGCGGCCGGTGGCGAATGAGGCGCTGCCAACGCCTCGGGGGAGGAGCAGCGACCCGCCGCCGGTGAGGAGTCGCCGCGGCCACTGGTAGGGAAGGAGGCGCTGCCACCGCCGCCGGTGAGGGAGTCGTCGCAGCCACCGGTGGGGATGCAGGTCAGGATGGAGGAGCCGCCGCCGCATGCACTACTTTAGCCTGAGATCCACGGAGAAAATGAGTGGTGGAAAAAATGGTATGCAGCTATTTATATATGGAACAATGTGGTGATTAAAAGCTGCGTAATTAGACAGCACCATTTACTACCATGCATGGGACGTGAATTAATTAATAATCAATTGGTGGGCCTGGTTCTCGTAGCAGGGACGTCGCCGGAGGCGGCCGGCGCCCGCCGGCGCGTTGATTATAAAACAAAACGTAGGCCGGAGAATAGTAGATCTACATACAGGCAACCATATATATATACACTTTTCCTATCTGTCTTTTGTAAGAAATCGTGGTTGTCTCTCTTGCAACGTATGGTGGCGACACGTGGTGGTTCTGTCCGTTTGTTTGTTGGGTCCGCTATTTTTGTTTGGCTTCGTTGTTGTTTCGGGTCTAGTTGGATACCGAACCCGTTATCCGGCCGAGTCTGACGTGAACCGAGCAGACGCGCCTCTCACTCTTTCATTTCTCCTCCCTCCCATTCACTCGCTCCTCGACTCCTCGTCATCGGTGACCCGCCTCCCTCTCCCTTCTGGTGCGTTTCTAGCACATCCATCGGGCGGTAGTGGCGTCTCCTCCGGTGGATCTCGTGTCGTCTTCGACTCGGAGCGACGCCAAAGGTGAGTTCATTTAGGATTCGTTGAGTTTTTGTTTGATTCGGTGATTTAGGGTTTGTGCGTCTCCTAGATTGGGTTAGGGTAGGGTTCTGCTAGATGTTGATTTCATCATCTTCCCTCTCCCTCGTGTTCATCTCGTGGATTTATGGGAGGATTTACGTGTTTTTTCGAGCTATTTTTGGAGAATTTGTTATTTGTCGATTTGAGAGCGTCCTGGCTCGTTATTGTTGGCTTGATCAATGAAAGGACCTGTGGTGATGCTACCCTATGCATGAATTGCATTAAATCCACACGAGCACAAAGAAATGATCGAGTTTTGTTTTTTTGGGGAAAACTCCGTGTTGTCGCATTCGATCTGAATTTTGTGAGGCTTGAATTGATTTCGGGCGATGATCTTCTAGGAGTAGCTTCTCAACTCAGTTGTGATCACCTGTGCAAGATTTGGTGTCGAATCAATTTGTTTTGCACTTTTTTTTTGGGTCGAATTTAAGCAGTTTTGTGCTCGCCCTTTTTTTTACGTTCGTGCGACTGCACACCGAGTAATTTAGATTTCGCCGGCCGGGGCCATGGGTGACCTTGTCTGTTCCCTCCATAGAGCGCTGCTTTCATGCCCAGGACTCTACGGTATTGGGCTCCAGTGAGCTTCACCGGCGTCCCAACACCTTGGTTTTGGTCCTTCGTTTCCTATGCTGCGGTGTCAAAGCTCGAGCTCCACGGCGCTCTGCTTTGCAGTTCATTTGTGGCAATCAGACCAGTATCAACAGCTTGCATTTTTAGCACCTTGTGGTTGGCTTTTGAGCGGCAATGGCAGCAGCCCGTGCTTGCTCTATGCCTCCAGTTTTGATTTGTCAAGAGCTTGCATTTTTCATTGCAGATCGACAGCAACAGGTAATTGAATTCTTAACAGTAGGCGCACTTCGGCAATCAGGTAAGAAGGTAAGCAGCTGGCTGCCATTTTCATTTGCTTCCACAGGCAGTCCGTTCAAGGTTCAAAGAGTAACAACTCAGTGTTGTGTCATTTTTAGCAGCTGCACTTGGGCATCATATAGAATGCTGCTACTTTTATTCACTTGCAGAAGTGGAGCTATTCATTGTTCAGGGTACCTAGCACATTGGTTACCACGTTGTATAGCAATGTTCAGGGTACCTAGCACCTGGACATAGCAATGTTGGTTACCACGTTGCAAGAATCTTACACTTGATCGCGTAACAGAGGTAAAAGACACCTATGGTTTCTGTGTCTAAAACTATAGTGCAAATGGAGATTATTTTCCTTTTGCTCATTATTTCAGAATTATGGTATGTTACACTAGTGACTAGTTTCACGCTTCTACATTGTATGTATTTGTGGACCCCTAGTATGTAATATGGCATGTTTTAGATTGTACTTTATCTGCTTTTGTATCCTCTCATTTTAAACACTTGGAAAACAACAGACCTTGCTCCATGCTTAGATCGTGAGAAGCCCTCCTTGTTAGGTCTCAGCACAAACCTGATTGATGTTTATAGAATCAGGTTTGTCTTTGTGCTAACATAGTCTAGAGTTTTGTTAATTGTGCTTTTGTGTTTGTCCGATTTTCACTAGGACAAGTTAAATGTAGTCAGTACTCACAGCAAGCTCCACATGTATGAGTTAGATTTTCTGATTATATACATATAGAATATAATTGCAATATCAACAAGTACTACTTGCACTATCTTAAATGTGCAATTTTCATATATATGTTCTGTAACTTTTAAAGATCATATATATTCGTTGTCCCTTGTTTATTGTTAGACATATGTATTATAGGCGTGCAATTGTTGGGCTTGTGTCGTGTCCATATCTCTGGTCAATATCCCCCATGTGCATATCCAAGGTTTTTTTTCATCATTTAGCTTTTGCTTAATGATAAGAATTTATTGATTCAACATAGACATACAGCTGATCGGAACCTTGGCAGAGCTGTCCCCTGGAGCTTCGGAGACTGATGCGCGGAGTGATGGAAGACCCTTGAGTTTGTCCTGATATGTCAATGATGGAAGACCCCTTTTGGCAATACACAGTGTTCATCTTCACTGCCTTATATTGTCATTCTATTTGTTTGAAGAAGAAAATTCTATCCAGATATTTCTTCCCTAGGTTGGGTGTATCCTCACAGTACTTGGAAATTGATTCTAATTTTTTTATATGATATAGCCATTCTTCAGCTGACACATACTACTGTCTGTGTGCAGCGAGGAAGATAAGCTTAAGAAACTTGGTGATCTTATGAACGAAAGCCATTACAGCTGCAGTGTGCGATACAAATGCAGGTATCTTTGCAGTATGCTAATGGTAATATTTCAAATTCGTTGTGGTGATTTTTATGCCAGGCTGTTTATTAACTATCATCACAAGACACTTGGCTTTTATTTGCGAGACTTATTGACATACTGACATATTTCCCTATATATACCAGTTGCTCTGAACTGGAGGAGCTTGTGAAAGTCTGTAGAGAAAACGAGTCCATTGTTCTTCTGTTCATTTTGAATCTAAAGGCAAGCTCAATGTTTCATCCCTCATATAGAAAGTAGCAACCCAAGAACTGAAGTAGGATGGCTGCTAATTGAGTTGAGCTATTGTAATTGGTGTGGAGGATTCTAAATGTTATGCATAGGATGCCTTAATTGTCTCTTTTTTCCTTGTTTTTCCATAGAAAAGAGTTGTTAATTGTCTCTTGTTCTCTGTGTTCAAATTCTTCAAATCTGTATCATTGTCTCTGTTATTTGTGCTAGGACACCACCCTCTTATGTCCTTGTTTTTCCATAGAAAATAGTTGTTAATTGTCTCTTGTTCTTTGTGGTCAAATTCTTCAAATATGTATCATTGTCTCTATTATTTGTGCTAGGACACCAACCTCTTATGTCCTTGTCTTTCCATAGAAAATAGTTGTAAATTGTCTCTTGTTCGCCTGTGGGTATTGGTCATGTTGGCCTGAGAGATAAGCCTGAGTTAGATTCTTAGTCAAATGCACCTTAACATACTTGGTGCGATGCAGGTTGCTATATCGATTGGTTCTAGTCTGTTAGTGAGATACAGGTTGCTAGGAGAGCCTTTTGTTTTCCTGTAGTAATTTCATTTTTAATACTAGAAATTGCACTATTTGACAAGTGCAATTTTGTCATTACCTTCTCGTAATTTGTAATATATTTTCATTTTTTGTTAAGGTGTTCATCAGATATCATCAATTATGAATGAAGAACACGGATATAGCAATGCAGAACATATTTGTTTGGTATACTAACTTTGACTTTTATTTGTCCAAGAATATATATAGTACCCTTAGAGTTATAGAGCAAGTTTGCTGGCATAACTAAAACAATTGAGTTTTGAAATTGCTAATTCATGTTTTAGCTTTATAGCTATGGCCATATCACTAGGTATGTTCTATAGTTCACCCGGTTCCGTTTGCTACTCGATACAACCCGTGAATTTGCATTGGGTAGCGGCTAAAATGTTCAAAGGTGTCACAAAGACCTTGTACTTGTATTCCATTCATCTAGTGATCCTTGAGTCCGAACTGAACCGAACTGATGGGTCATGTGGTCGATTATCAAACTTCAATTTGTGTTTAATACTTTGTTGTTCCTATCGGCTTAATGAAAATACCGCCGAAAACATATAATCAATAGGCCGTGCTCAATCTAATCAAAATGGAAGCTTCCATTTGTGTTAAAACTTCATTGCAGTGCTCAATCTTCTCTAGGCACCACAACTTATTGCTAAATAGTAAGGAGTGTCTGTTATGTCTGATGTTTTGTCCTATACTTCCCTTGTATTAAAAACAAATTGTTTAAAAACAAGCAGAACCCTGCGATACAAGACAACAAAGTATAAAATGACATCGCTTGATTCCCTATATAAACCTTGCGCTGAAGGCGCCTTTTGAAAAGTAACACTTTCGCCGAGGCCGAGTGGGCGTTAGGCCCTCGAGGCCGAGACGCCAAGTCATCACAGGACCCGCGAATTGTGTTTGGATTGTCCCTTGTCTTGTACTTTGTATTGTATTTTTTTGTTGATTGTGTTGTATAGTCGATTTTCATGCCCCTTGTATTGTTCTCTACCCACTGTCTTTATCTTGTATTTTGTCCTTTGTGCTAGTAACTGTTGTTGATTGTACAATGCTACATTTTGTATTTTGGCACCTCTTTTGTCCTTGTATTGTCCCTTGTAATTATTTAAATTGCAAACTGGAATAATTAACAGCAAAAAGTCTATACCTCTGTGTATGTGTTAAGAATTGCAAACTGGAATTATTTAAATTGCATACATTTATATCTGCAAATGTATTTGTGAGTATGTGCAATTTGTTTTTTCTAGAGCATTCATGTCATTTCCAATTATCATCTCGCCCCAGCCGCTAACGGGCCTTTATGCTGGTACTGTATTCATGGTTCATGTGAGATGGTTCAGTTTCTGTAGGAATTGGTTATAAAGGAATTAGCATAACTGTGATTTTGCAAAGGAATTAGCATTACTGTTGCTCATGTGGAACTTGGTTTACTTTCTTTTTCCCACCTCTAATGTGTTCCAAGGCCTTTACTTATTTGGTTTTGATTAAAAATGAACTTTCTCTGTTATGCTTGTGTCGCTAGCGGCACTTGGTTTCTCCATGAGCACTTCTTCGTAGCCACACTCTAGTGCTTTTTATGACCTTGTTTTTCTTGTTCACACTTCTTTGCTGAAGGGCTATAATGGATAGGAACTGTGGGGGGACTTCGCGGTTATACATTTTAACATGGTGCTACAAATTCAATATGCACAAATGATCCTAACCAATTACATTACAGCTACCGTAACATTACAGTATACATCTTTTTTTTACGTATGATGTCTAGCACTTTGTTTCTTCATGAATTCTAAAACCAATCAATATTTAGATTGCAGTACTTGCTGGTGGCGTCGATACCTCAACAACTTAAACAAAGAGAAATGTGTTGATTCATTCTGCCGAGTTGGTATGTTCTTACTCTAAGAATCATGGCAGGGGTATGACTGTATGGTGAAGGTTAATGTCAAGCTGGAAAAAGAGGTGCTATCCTTTGAGGTATGCTTCACCCTTACTTTGCTTCCTTTCAATTTAATTCGATGCAAGATTTGTATTTCTGATCTCATTACTTATTCATGTACCCCAGCTTGCTTAATTCAGTGATGGCCATGACTTTGTGGGTTCCCATTTTCAGGAGAAGTATGAGGACAGGTTAATGGAGAGCCACATGGTTGCTCTGTCCACTTCTTTCAAGTCCATGAAGGTACACTCACTATTTATTTAATGCAATTTAACTACACAGATATTTAGTAGACTGCTGCTATGTAGTTTCTTAGCTTTGTTTCGCTTTGAGATGTGCCTGATTGTGTATTTAGCAAGACTAATCATCGAGATACTGATAGAACAGTGCTTGTGCATTGTACTGTATGTGCAGGAAGAGTTGCTCCTACAAAGAATTGAAGAGCAACCTTTTCTGATGCTAGCGCAAGAGCCTTGGGAAGGTGACAAGGAAGAAGCCGGTGTGAACAATGCTTTGGTGTGTGCAGGCAACCAACTGACCGATGCTGAAGTCATCGATGGCAGCTTCAGCAGCAATCGCAGTGCATGTGGTGACGAGAAGATGGCGCTGAGGAAGCATATCTGCATGCGGGATGGCTGCATCTTGGCCCAATAGCACAGATTAGAAAATGGACAGGTCTACACAGCCATACTGGTTATCGGGTTTTGGATCAACCCGTTACTGTAGGCGGGCCCGTTAAGAAGCTTCCTGTGCGTTGTCAATTGTCAAGGTCCTGTCAGTTGTCAAGTCAATTGATCTTATGACTAGTCCCACCGTTGGATTTTGATCCTAGGGTCCAGGTTGTTGCAAGAAATCTTGGTCAAATTTCTTGTGAAAGAGATATAGCAACTCCCATATATATAAATTAAACACAATAGTTGTTCCCAGGACATGCAATGGCTTGAGCTGTTGAGTCATCAGATCTTTTTTTTCTTCTCAAATAAGCTCGTTAATAGGATCATACAAGAAGAAATCTGGTTCGTGGCACATATAAAATTCTAAAGACTAAAGAAACAATCCGCTTGCAGCTTACAAGGAACCACCGGTAATAGATCGGAAATATCTAAGAACATACACAAAAACAAGCATGTCTTAAGAACATTATTATCAAAAGAAAACCAAAAAACTACAGGGGACCAAAAACTACAGTCCAAGTGCATCCATCAACACACGTTGACCAGATCTAAAAAACTAACCAAAAGCACCAGATGTATGAACTCGTAGCAGCATCCAGATCCAGTACAACAAATTTAAAATTTTGAAACCCAAGTACCAATGAATTAGTGAGATCTAGGACTGCATGTGAGAGAGGGAGGCAGAGAGAGGAATGTTGGCGGCGGAGAGAGAGAGAGAGAGAGAGGGCACCTGCAGGAACCATGAAGAGAGTCGACGAGGTGGCGGAGGAGGGAGGCAGAGAGACAGATGGTTGCGGCGGCCGGCGTAGAGAGAGAGAGAGGGGAAGGAGACGGGGAGGCAGAGAGGGAGGACGGGGAGAGAGAGAGACATCGAGGGAGAAGCTGGGATAGGGGAGTTCGAATGGAATAGAGCCAGGAATGAGAAGGGGGGAGATAGGGGAATTGACCGGCGCGAATCCTGAAGAAGCCGTTGGTCGTCGGATAATATGGGTTGGAACCCATAGTTGTTGAAAGTAGCTGTTGGTGTTTGTTTTGTGTCCCCCTCGTTTTCTGCAGATGATAAAAGAGAGTACCGTGGCTAAATATAATTCAATATTCATTCCCAAGAGTTTCAACTCGACTAGCAATAAACCTGGGACCATGAAAAGCGTATCTATCTGTGTGCCATATTTTAACTCTGATCTTGACTGATCTATTCATCGGCCCCTGTTTGGATGGCAGGGTTAGAGTTAGATTGTGTTATTTTTTGCCCAAATAACTCAAAAACATCCAAACACATGGGTTAGATTGGGTGATATTTGGGTTACTTTGGTGGATCCCACCAATCCATCAGCCACATTGAGCCCACAATTAATTGAAAAAGTGCTTCTAACCCTGTCATCCAAACTGCCCATGGGTTAGAATTACTTGAGGCAAGTAAGAGGATCCAAACACGCTCATCATTTGTAAATTTTACGCTTATTCTTTGTTTTGGTATAACTAGGAGTGTAGCTGCGGGAATTATTTAGAGCATCTCTAATGGTTTGGCAAATTGCACTTGACAAAAGTTGCAATTTGCTAGTCCGCGAGATGTTTGTCAAGTTAAATCAAACCTCATCTCCAACGGTTTGACACTTTTAACTTGACAAAACCCAAATTAGTTGTGGTATGCATGAGAGAGAAGCGTGGCAAACAAGACGCAGAGAGGAGTTTTCCCAAGTTGAGATTCACTTGGAAAATATGCGCGGCTTGACCCTCAAATGTCATGTCTCACCAATTTGCCAACCCAAATGCCAAACCATTGGAGAGGACAATTCATAGATTTTGGCATAAATATGGAATGCCAAGCCCAAATGTCAAACCTGGAGTTGCTCTAGATGCTATAAGAGCATCTCCAATGGTTTGGCAAATTGCACTTGGCAAAAGTTGCAATTTGCCAAGTCCGCGAGATGTTTGTCAAGTTAAATCAAACCCCATCTCCAACGATTTGGCATTTTTAACTTGGCAAAACCCAAATTAGTGGCAAAACCCAACATCACTGCGGTACCCGCTCAAGGAGCGTAGCGACGGCACCAGCAAAGACGTCCCAAGTTCTGTGCGGGTTCGCTTAACCGACGTGGACGACGAGGAGGCGGCGACGTGTACGACCGAGGAGGCAAAGACATGTTCCATGGCCAATGCATTGACCCGATGGTTGCAAATTTGGGACCACGGCGACGCCACATGTATCTTCCCCGGTGCACGGGCACCGGCTAAAAAACAAAATTATCATTGGAAAACTTTAATTCACCATATATTGCTATCAAATTATGACTCTTTTTTCTTAGCGAAGGCACCACCATAAATTTAGAGTTGGCTTCGCCACTGGCTGGGACACTTGACATGCCCCATCTCGCGGTGGGTGCAAAGCCATGGAGACCGTGCTAGTACTAGCCATAGAGTGATGGCGTGCTTACCGGGAGCCACCGACGACACGCGTCTGGGCGACGATGTCCTGCGGCCACCACCGTGCGAGGAGCGAGCTACGGTGGCGAGTCATCCAAGTGTTGCGTGATCTCGCTTGGCGATGTGGATACAAAGGAGACAAAGAAAGCGGCCGCCGCTGTGCCTACACGTGTTCCTCCCCTTCGCGTCGCCGCGTCCTCCCTCACTCCGTCGCGTCGTCGAGCTCCATGGTGGGCAGAGTTCGCCACCACCGCAGCCTACCTACTCCGGCCTCTTCCATCCCCAATCAGGAGCACCAGCACCTTCGTTTCGCAATGTCATGCCCGCCTCTGTGCGCGCACGACGGCGCCAAGGACGCTGGAGAGGTGGCCGCACACCCCACCTAGAGTTCGGAAGCGGGAGGCGGGAGGAGACGCCGAGGAGATAAGAGGAAAGGGATGAAGCGTAGGGACCACATGCCATTGTGTTTAAATCCAAGAGCATTTTAGACTTTTCCATGGCAGTTTAACACCATGAGATGACAAAATGGACGGAATGGCGAGGAGTTAAAAACGAAAATGAACGATGGCACACGGGTCCGCTCAAACTCTTTGATTGTACGTAGGTCGATACATCTTTTGTAATGGCACATAGGTAAAAGGCTCTCTGCACTGATGCCCCGCCGCCCACGCTCAAGCCTTCCCATCGATGGCACCCATGGCGGGTGCCATCGGGAGTTTGTGGCCGGGGCTCGCTAGGGTGTTCTCCAACACCGGGCGGCCGCCGTCGCCGCCCGCAGCCCGCGCTTTTGTGGCCAAGGATGCCGCGAGGGTGTTCTCCAACACCGGCCCGCGGCAGCCCCGGCGGCGCCAAAGCATTGGCCACGACGTGATGTCTTCACTTCATGAGGTTGGTGGTGTAATATCCGTGAATATGTTTTTGTGATGCGCTTGCTTATGGTGTAATCTCTCTTGCTGATTGCATGCCATTTCGTATCGATGTTCCCCCATTCAAACATGTTAGTTTGGTAGTGATTTCGTTGGTGATTTGAGCCCGTGCCTGTAGTTTGGTTTGGATTCTATAGGTCTACGGGTAAGCCCTGGAAACGCAGAAGAGGCGATCAGGGTTTGGTTTGGATTCTGTAGTTAGGGTTTGCGGGTAAGCCCTGAAAACGCAGGGGAAGCGATGAATCCACTGGATGTGTCCATATAGAGGTGTTCAATGATGTTTTGCCTCCGAACCATCCAAACTGCTCATACCCCCATTGCTCTGTTTTTATTCCTATGTTCCAAACTGTATGGAGGAGGAACTCGGGGAAGTTAGGAATACAAATTAGAAGCCCCTCTAGTATATGCCTGCTAGTGCCATATATTCCCTGTATGTTAATGAGGAATTTATTATGTCTTGTTACTACACATTAGGGACATTTCTTAGCTATGTTAGATGTTACTATGCAATTTTAACTTTACACGTAAAATCTTATAAAGTTATTTTGTTCTTCTTGTTTAACATATTGCAATCTTCATGTCGGTTGCTTAATCCATGATGTTTTAGTTGGTACTACTCTACTTATGTATGCCTAAGATTTGGGTTTCGATTTGGGTCCATGACAGGCCCCATGAATGTTATCACGACTCAACAATGATCCACCCAGAAACCTTCACAACCTGCAAATTCTAGAAACAATTAAAACAAATAATCAATTATTGTGTGTTTTGGGCTGTTCAAATTTGAATGTATGCATCTTATGTTAATGGCATCAGGGGACGTATAAGTGTACACTCAATTATTTGCAAAACTTTCCTCGATGTTGTTTGGTTTGCATGTGAATCTTAAATTACTCAACTGCAGATGCAATGCACAACTTTGTGAACTTTTCAATCTGTTTACATGGGAACCAACTTGTTTTGACTTGCCAATTCTAAATCGAAAGATAAGGGTAGGTTGAAGGTGGTGCCTGAGCAGCACCAGCACGATCTCAATACTCTAAAAGATGTGGTAAACACCTGTTGCCAAGCTAATCAAATAATTCACTGTGTTCTTTAATTGTTTATTAAATGGAAAGTAATTCTTTTTTATGTTTGCATGGTGTTTATTAAATGGAAAATAATTCTTTTTTATGTTTGCATGGTGGGACGGAAGACTACAATTCCCCTTGGAGATACTCCCACTTCTATTAAGAGTGGACATATGACTAGCCCCTAGAAAATGTCGAAATCCACTTCGCAGAAAAAAAGAGCGACGAGGTCAGGTTGCCTTCTGCATAACAGAATTTTGATATAAGTATTTCTACTGTTTTATACAGTACTCGGATAGCTGAGTGAAATGTGTAATGATGCTCTTATTGGTTTCAATCAAAATAAAAAAAAATCAACATAGAATTGTGTTTTTTCATTTGGGAGAGCTTCTCGGCCTCCATTTGGTTGACTAGCTAGTGTCGTTGTTCGATGCTCTGATCACTTGGATCATTATTAGGGAATGTGAGAGAGCGAAGAGAGAGGAAGGAGTGAGTGATCAGCCAAGCCCCCACCACCTCCCCTCCCCTTTTATAAGGGAGGTGGGAGGGGAGAAGGTTTTCATGATTTCCTCTAAAGAGGTTCATTTTTACAAAAAAAATACTAGGGGATACAAATGTGATCTAAATATTATTGGCCTATAAGCTATGTAATTGGGTCCTACACACAACAATATGGCTCAATAGTTGTCCCTTAGCTATTTGGTATTGATCGAAAGTATACAAGACCTAATAACTAAATACAACTAAGGTGTGGCCCAATTATGACTCAGAATTTGCATACAACTTTTTCTTTGATACATACAAGGTCTAGGGACTACATTATCTCTGGCTAGTCTTCAGTGGCAACCTTCGCTTGAGCCTCCAGGACTCGGTCTTTGGCGGCTTGCTCCTTCGCATGACCTTAAGCCGCTTGATACCTTATTTTCATAACTTATCCTTCGCGGAAGACATCAAAGTAGTGAAGTAATTTTAGATGATCATAATGTGTCATTAAATTTTTTTGCTGACAAGTGCTAGAGAGAACGCTTTTTTCCTTCAAGCATATTGCTTGTCCAATGTGGCCCTCTTTATCCCTTGTTGGTTGGTTCTTGTGAGAAATTCTTTTGTATCTTTATTAAACACCGTAGGCATGGTAGATGTTGCATATATGTGTGTGATAGATGGTATAACTCTCTCACTCTTGTAAAAGAGGTACATTGGTACGTGAACTGCGCAAACGTCTCTTGTTACATGTGCAAACTAGATAGCGGCACCCTCCACTTTTGTTCCCTACGCAAATTGGATAGCAGTCTTCAGAAATACCAATAATGCACCTCTTTCACTTCACTGGGAGATGTCAGCCTCCCTCTACCATGATCTCATTGCTTCCCTTGTGCCATTAATCGTCATTATTCGTACTTCTCTTGCATCCCCTATCATTTGCAGTATTTAGAGGGCTCTATCTATTTGTTTTTCTTCACGATAATTTCATCCACTCCATGGAACAAATTGAAGGCACTCGGTGGCGAGTTGCCAGATCATTCGCATCCACCCCTGCTGGCCCATGCAGATCCGTCTCCTACAAAACGTATATATAATAGCGAGCTATCACCCCTGTGCTGGATCAACACAGCTCCATTTCCTCCTGTAGCAGTGTGCTGCACACAGCTCCGTCTTCTCTGTCGCAGCATGATGCGATAGAGTATGAAGCAAACCCTATGGCGGCCGCACACGACACACAACCACTGCCTGCTGAATCTCCACCTCAATTGTGTAACCGCACCAAGCGATGAGACCAAGATCTTTCATGTGTGCAAAAGTAGAATGAGAGGATGCACTGAGCACTACACCATATATGATTTTTAAGGGCAGCTGGTAAGGGCGGGTGGCCCAGCCGCCCTTACAGTGGCCATTTGTAAGGGCAGTTGGTGATCCACCAACCACCCTTACAAAGGATTTTTCAGATATCGTTTTTAAAAGTAAGAAAAATAGTAAAACCATCCACCATCCCTTGCTATTGCCATTTTTCGGAGTTTTTGCAAATGTTGCGCCATGGAGCTTTGAACCCACGACTCCCCCCCCCCCCCCCCCCCCCCACATGGAGCTTTGAACCCACGTCTAATAATCATTTTGGGTCCCCCATATCTTATGAATCCGAGTGAAAAATCACTATGGCCGTACATGAATAAAATAAAAAGTTGAGGCCCTAAATGAAGAAAATACAAAATTTTATTCATTTTTGAGCTCTACAATTTTCTTTTAGAAAGTTTTTCCATCCGAGGTCATTCGAAAATTTTGAATTTCAAACTTGAGAGATTTCAACGTAGTTTTCGCATTACAAGATCATTTGAAATGAAAACGTTCTCAACTACATAGTTTCATAACTTTTCGAGATCTACAATTTTCATTTAGAAAACTTTTCCATCTGAAGTCGTTTGAAAGATTCAAAATTTGAATTTGAGACATTCAAACCCTACATTTTGAGGCATCAAATAAAGTCAAATGAAAAAGTTATTAACAACAAAGATTCATAACTTTTCGAGAGTTGTATTTTTTATTAGAGGTCATGTTTCTATCCGAGATCATTTTAAAAAAATAATATTTTAGCGTCTCATTTTATTATTCGGTGCCTATTTGTAAGTGGGGCTCAATCACTAGACCCCTTTACAAATACCACTTGTAAGGGCGGTTGCTGATCCAGCCCCCCTACAAATCGGTCCCATTTATAAGGGCGGCTGGGCTGGTGATTGAGTCCCCCCTTACAAATAGCGAGCCCACTGTAGGGCGGGTTCAATCACCAACCCCCTTATAGTGGAATGAGAGAAGCATGAAGGGGGTATTAGGAACTGCTACGCTCCGTGTTTTTCAACTCCGCTTCACATTTTTTTAGCCAAACGGTTTTAACTCTACGCACTCGGTTCGAGAAAAAAAGAGTGGAGTTGTGAGAGGACCTAATAAAGTGGTGCTTCACAAACTTTGCTCTATGGAGTTTATGGAGCAATCCAAACACCCCCTACAACTGTCCCCAGAAAAGAAATGGATAAGCTCATGGAGTCATGGTTGCCTACTACCTCATATACTCTTCTATATAATGCCTCATTCTACATTTAAAAGATTTGTAGCTGCAAACCCGTACCGTTCTATGTAAATTTCTTTCTATAATTGTTGTTCCCGTAGCAACGTGCCCAGAATTCACCAAATTATACCAAAACAAAAAAAAAAAAAAAAAACTTGCTTATACGAATAGATCAGTCAAATTCCGGTGGCCCGGCGTATTTGCATGCAGTGCATGGAACGAGGAGCAAAGCTTTCCGTTTTTTTTTAAAAAAAAAAAATCAGTCAAAGTCTGAGTTAAAATATGGCACGCGGATAGATACGCATTTCACGGTCACAGATTTATTGGAAGCCGAGTTGAAACTCTTGGGAATATTGAACTTTGAATTAAATTTAACCGCCGTTAGTCTCTTATTATCTGCAGAAAACGAGGGGACACAAACACAGCGGAATGCATGCAGACCTGATACGGGGCGTCGCCATGCATGCCAGCTCGATCGTTCCAGCTTCGTGTGCTACACGTACTGCCATCCTCCGCTATAAAAGGCCTCCACACTGAACCACCACCTCCATCGATCTTCTACCAATTCTACCAAAACACTCATCGATCAGAAGCTATACTAGCAACTCGCGTCAGAGAAAGATCGAGAGAGATGGGCGGTAAGGGAGGCGGCGGCGGTGGTGGCAAGGGCGGCGGAGGAGGCGGCGGCAAGGGTGGAGGCGGAGGCGGAGGTGGTGGTAGCAAGAGCGGCGGTGGTGGAGGAAAGGGAGGCGGCTCTTACTCCGGTGGCGGAGGCGGCGCGGGCGCCAAGTCAGGCGGCGGCGGCGGCGGCGGCGGGCATGGAGGTGGTGGTGCAGGGAAGTCGGGCTCCGGCGGGGATGGCATGATGAAGGCGCCCGGCGGCGACGGCGCCTACATCTCCCGCTCTGGCTTCGAGTCCAACCCGCAGGGCTACTTCCAGGGCCTCAACCAGGGAGGAGGCGGCAACAAGTAGAGCCAGCGAACTGCTGGGTGACAAGCGTGTGATGAGATCATGCTTGGGCCGTCATCAGTGTCCATGCATCTATATATCTATATAGCTTCTAAATAATGTAATCCTGCTGCGTTGCCACTTGTCAGCAGCAGCTGCTGCAGGTTGTCGTTTATTGGCTGTTTGCTCGATCGCTTGTTTCAAAGAAGTTATTATTATTATCATCTTTCATGGATTGTGCAATGCGAATGACGATTGAGTGCAGTTTGACTAATTTCTAGATAAATGCAGCCTCTATATGCACACATTAGGGCGTCTTCCTCGTTGATGTTCATTAGTTTGTGGTGAAGCTTATCACTATTGTTCACTGAATACTGATAGGGAAAAAAAGATTTGTAGGTGATGTCTATCGCTTTATACACTGGAAGGAGAGGCTAGGAGCTGAGATGATGGGTTAGCTACAGGCCGGAGATCTCAGTTCCATAGCATTATTTGCGTGCCGTTGATGGATCTCCTTGCTATTATATACTTGTTGCATTGATCTTCTGCTTGCATTGGGGGCCATATCTCTCGATCGAAACCGCGTGAGCGTGATGATCAGGAAGGGGTCAGGTCAGCCCAGGCAATGGCTCCTTGCCTGCGTGCATGTGCCAGGACCAGATGGCCATGCCATTTCTGTTTCACTGTTGGCGGTTCAGGGTTTAGAGTCCTTGGCAGGCTCTGTTCGCCAGTACCAACCCAACCCAACGTCCGCTTTTGAGCAACGGAACACTACTTATGTTTGTCTTCTAGCTTGTTCAATCCATTGGCCCTGTTCGCGTAGCTCCAAAACACACACACACACCTCTTTGACGATGCCATTCGAGTGAGCGCTCGATGAGCTGGAGAAGGATATGGAGCCAGCACCGCCTCGATTTTATTTTCCTTGAAAACAGGAGGGGTTGCCCACTGAACTTTATTCGAATAAGTATAAACACATAGCCAGTGGATCGGAGTACAGTTCAGGAGACGAAGGAGACAGAAAATAAACAAGATTACACAAAGTTTTTTTGTTTTTGACACACAAAGCTGTCTAGTCATAAATCTAACATGTGTTTAAAATCAGTCTTAGCTCTAAGCTTAACTTGAGCTAACTCCCGTCGATCGGGAGAAACCTTTGCAAGACGGCACAGAATGTTGAAGGTTTCTGAAGATGGTATCATTTGGAGCAGACCAATGCAAATAGCCCAGAAGATTGCTACTAAGTCTTGGACAAAGGAAATGTGTCCACGATGTTTCCTTGAATTAGATTTGCTAACCCCAACACACTCGAACATGACATGGCAAAAGAACAATGCAAAAAAAAGGTGATGCAGATATATTCATCTGTATCTAGATGACAAAGGACACAATTATAACTCTCTAACACCATATTTTTTTTTCCTTTTCAGAAGCTCCCATGTACGTACTTACATGGTCCTTTAATTTAAAGCTAATAAAAAAGAACACTTTCCTCTCCGTCTGACAATTGGAATCATGTGATTGGTTTAGAGTTTAGAGCTAGGTGCGCGACAGCAGTGAGCAAGAGAGTGTCGTCTGAATGGGAAGAAAGGTTCAAGGTAGCTTTAAGAGCAAGGTGGCATCCATCTCACCTTGCCAATCTCCAATGTAGGTACCTAGCGCTTTATTCTCTTGCACAAACAAAGGGAGAAACAAAATGCTCGCCATTCCTCGAATTGAGGATATAGATACTCCACTGAAGTAAACTGAACCCTGATGGGAAAAATAAAAGAAGGCAACGAACACGCTTGCTGACGGGTAAAGAGTGAACGGATCAAAGGAATGACAGGGAAAGCAAAACGGTTAACGGAGGCATGAGGTGTGTGCCGTGGGCCCCACACGCAAACAAGGGGTGGCAAAGTAGCAGCTCGTGACTGGTGTTCCACTGTGTGCACATCACTCCCACTCACTCACTAGTCACTCTTGGCAACAGCTTCATTCGCCATTCCCCACCGTACAAGAACAGAGGATCGAGGAGGCTGACTCTACGTCTCTACCCTACCTGACTTCCAAGCTAGTTGTCCCAGCCAAGAAGAATCCATCCATCCATCCCATTTCCAAGGCGGCGGACTGCATGACCCGCGTGTGGGCACTAGCGATCGCCACGGTGGCGTCAATCGGCCTCCCGAGCGCGCTGGTCTACGCCATCGTCAGGATCGCGGCGGCGCGGCGGTACGGCGCCACCTTCGCGCTGTGCCTCGTCCTCGTCTTCTGGGTCACCATCAGCGCCGCCTACTACCCGCGCGTCTGCGCCGACCTCGTCCCGTGGCCCCGCTTCCTGCGCCTTGCCCACCGCGGCCGCCGTGGCCGCGGCGACGGCGAGCCCTCGCTGCTGGTGACGCAGCGGTCGTCGTTCGTGACAACCGACGTGTTTCCCAGGTCCCGGCAAGCACCGCCACCGGCAACGGCACCGGCCGCGCGCGGCAGAGCAGGAGCAGGAGCAGGAGCACGTGTCCGCGCCGCCGATGACGTCGTCCTGCCAGCGCAGTCGCCGTACGCGTTCGACCACCAGCGCGTGCCGTTGGCGCAGAGGTACGGAGACCGTGGTGGTGGTGGCATGATCAGCGTGTTGTTTCCCTGGGAGGCAGCACCGGCCGCCGCGCGTTCCGGTGGCGACGTCGTCATCCGCGTCCCGCCGCCGCGGTACCCGTTGTACGAGCAGCAGCGCGTGCCTTTCGCGCAGCAAAGACACGGCGCCGGCGGTACGTGCCTGATCTGCTTGACCGACGTGGACGAGGAGGAGACGGCGAAGCGGCTGCCGCTGTGCCTGCACCTGTTCCACCGGCAATGCATCGACCAGTGGCTGCAGCTGGGACACTCGACGTGCCCTATCTGCTGGTGCGTGCAAAGCCACGGAGACCGTGCTAGTACTAGTCGTAGCGTGATGGCCGCGCTTCCCCGGGAGCCACCGGCGGCACGTGCCGGCGACGACGCCCCGCGGCGGGCGCTACCGTGCGAGGAGCAGAGCGATGGCGGCGAGCCGTCCAAGTGCTGCGTGATCTGCTTGGCCGATGTGGATACGGAGGAGACGGCGAAGCGGCTGCCGCTGTGCCTGCACGTGTTCCACCGGCAATGCATCGACCAGTGGCTGCACATGGGACACTCGACGTGCCCCACTTGCAGGTGCAGCGCCTTCCTCACTGACTCTTGGCCTCTTGGGTCCTCTTGACAGGCCGTGAAGTGAAGGACGAGTCTTCTGATGAGACGGCGGACACGGCAGCGAGTACATTGGCGACTCATCATTTGTGATGATGCAAGCTAGTATGCAATTTTAAGGGGATAAAATTGCTGTTACTAGCTCCTTACTAGTAATTCCAGCTTAATTATGCATGGACAGTGTATTTATATATAGCTATTAGCCAACTCTGATATACTCCCTCCGTCCCACCGAGTTTGTCACCCCGGATTCCGTGCCATCTTATTCGATGCTTCGTTTTATTCAAAATTTTTGCACAAATATAATTTATTTTGTTACGACTTATTTTATCAATGAAGATACTTGAATATTGATGTCACGCCCCACTTTTAATGGGTCGTTAATCACACGTGTTTGCGTCGGGATCACGCCACAAACACGCCTATTAGTAACGCTTAATGGTAAACAGAATTAATAGTAAACCGAGCTATAGAAATATAGGATGGAAAGGGACTTACGAAGGGCGACGAAGGGGTCACGGCCGGGTTACAATATCGAGAGGTGGCCAACCGAGAAGCGGTGAATTAACTATGACACCGCCCCGTACTCCACAAAAGGACTTGTGCACGGATGAAATCTGGGCTTCACGCCCTTCTCCTAAGCAAACACTTTACAAACTCCTACGATACGCTGGTCCTCTACCTTGTCGCCGATCTTACCTTCACATGTGCCGATATCCGTAAAAATAGAGGGGTGAGTACAAACGCGTTTCAAGAAAGTCCCAACCGGGGGTTGTAATTATTAAGGGTTTGGGCCCTAGCGAGTCTCTAAAACTGCTCTCACTAGTTCCCCGAGGTTATCTCATCCGGTCATCACCTTCACATCATCACGCACATTAGTTATTGCTAATCATAGATGTTCTTTCCTAGCATTCGTCCATTCCAAGGACGTGGCTATTCGAATAGATTCTAATAAACTCTGCAGAGGTTGTACAAATTTCCCCACACGAAAAGCACAGTCTTACACCAGACGTCATAGGTTCAGACAGGCCTAACGAGATCCGTACCCGCTTGAGTGCTACTCTAGGTATATTGGTATAATCTTCACCACGACTTTTCAGGGGTTGGAAAGGATGACGCATCATCCTAGACGTAGCTTCAATACACACTACGTCCGACGTAGCTTCAATACACACCACGCCCATGTGGCTTCAATACACACCACATAATCATAATCATAAATCTGTGCACCTAGCACCGCGCCAATTGTTTTACGTGGAGGATCACAAAGCAACCACGCCAACCCGACCTCGGAAGATCACCTAGCATCCGAGTCGCCTCCCGATAGATCGTCCGCCTACCCCCGGCCACCTTGGCTCCAAATTATACCTCAACCCAACGGGTGTGAATCAAGCCGCCCCATTTATCGGCGTGTGGCTGTATGTAATATCGCACTAGGTAGAAGGTCTATGAACCGGTCCTTAGGGAGGCGAGTATCTCTCCGCAGGAATCCCCTCACGGCAATTCCCGTAGTAACCCATCTCACAATGAATTACTATCACCCACCTCTTTTGTTGGTTAGGGTTCATTAGGCGATCTTAGGTTATACTTGATTACAACGTATGAGCGTAGATAACGTGGATGAATACGTCATCCGACTTAGCTCCATAGCTACGTTATCAAGCTCATACCACTATATACTAATCCGATTATCATCATCATCATCATTATCTCATCATATTAAGGTCATGATTAGGGGGGGTAAGGACTTGCCTGGGAGGTTCTTACAAATCGGCACGGCGTCGAACGTCTCTAGCTATCTTCGGACGGAAAACTCCTAATCGGGTCGTCGAAGGCTACTGGCGACTGGCGATAAACCTAGCTTGAACTAGAGCAATCAAGACAAGCATATAACATTATGGTGGCAATGGGTTAGATGCATAGAGCTAGATTTTAGATGAATTATGGAAGTCGCTTTCACGCGAAACGGAGTTAGTATGCATGAGATATGGATTTTATAATATTAATCCTTAATTAAATCATTAGGGTAATATTATAATATAATTTTATCATGTAATAAAATTGGAACTAATTACATGATAAAATTCTATAAATCAAATAATGAATTTACAAATTTTCTAAATTTTTCGATACAGGAAAGTATATTTATAATATCTTGTGTACACAACCCGGGTGGACATAGCAATTACATCTATGGTACACGTTAACGCGTCTCCACACGTGGGTGCCACGTGGGTCCAGGTGGATGCCACTGTGGCGGCCACGTAGGCGCCACGTGGGTGACGAGATGTCTTGACGGCACATGGCGGTCGGGGCGGGACGGTGTGACGGCATGGCGACGTGTCGCCTTCCTCGTTGGCCCCGCCTTGACGTCGTTATCGCTGGAGGCGACGGCGTCAACGGCGAGAGGAATCCGGTCCCCGACGACGTGCCCGTGCGGGCGGCGGCCTGCCGGGTTTCACCGGTGGTGTCCTTTGCTCGTCGCGAGAGCTTCGTCGGACCGCCTTGCCGCCCGTGGTTGCGTTGGCGTGCACCCCGGTGGCGGGAGGGGCCGTCTTTCCTCGACGGCGGCGGTCGCGACGGCGCGCCGGCGGCGCGGCGTGCGGACCCCCCCTACACCCCAACCTATCGAGAGGAAACGGGAGGAATCGAAAGAGGGAAGGTGTGGGACTCGATGGACTCACCAAAGGACGCCCCGAGGAGGCCTCAATTGTCGGGGAATCGCCGTTCCTCTCCGGCGGTCCCGATTTGGGGCAACGCGATTCCGCGAGAGAGGAAAGGGGAGAGGGGAAATGGCGAGAGCACCGCGTGTTCCCCAACACGGGCGGAGCCGGGGAGGTGGGTGGTGCGGCCGATTGGGCTCCCGGAGGGGGCTATTTATAGCCGTCCCATGGCGGGCGTCGTCGGAGATATTTCTCCGCCTCCGCGATCTTTTCCGGTAGCGGCCACATGCGCGTGGGGCCACGGTCGGCACCCCTGCCTGGTGCTCGGTGGGTGGCTCCGTCGTCTGGTCTTATCACCGGCGAGGTTGGCTCGTGCGCGTTGCCGGCTGTGATCTCGGTCGGTCCGCCATGACAGCCCCGCCCAAGTTTGGCTCGTGCCCCGCTGTTCACGTTGAGGAGCGCCCGGTCGCTTGCGTCGGCGAGAGGAGACAATCGAACATGACATGGCTTCCTGCGGAGAGGCCGGCCGGTTGCTCCTCGTCGTCCAGGCCGCGGCCGCTTGCGGCGGGGTCTCTTGTCGCCAGTGCCGGTTGACGCGGGGCGGGGGCCGGGTGAGCCGCTCCGAATGACGTGGACAGCCTCGGGGCGTGGTGAGCGAGGTCGCCGTGCTCGAGTCGTCGTTGCCCGTGGGACGGCATGACAGGGGGCAGCGCGCCCCCCGGGGCGGTGTTTGCGTCGACCAAGGATGGGAGAAAAGATAGAGCCGACGCGAGGGTCCCATGTGTCGGCGGGGAGAAGGGAGGATGCGGCGTGGGCTCGGTGTTGGGCTGCTGGCTCACGGCATGGGCCGGCCTGCTCGCGTTCATCGAGAAGGGAAGGGAAGGAGGAGGGCTTGGTGGGCGGGGCGGAAAGGGAAGGAAAGGGAAAGTGAGCCCGAGAGCTCTTTTTCTGAATTTTATTCCCTTTCTCTTTTTTCCTATTTCTCCTTTCTCTTCTATTCTTTCTCTCCCTATTCCTCATATGTGTGTAATAATATATTTTGCAATTATTTGCACAAGCTCATGAGACTATATTCTCTTGACTTTCACTCGAGAATATTTATCTAATTGTGCTCATACAATTATAAATATATTTGTGTACACACATTTTCCCATTCCTATTATTCCATGTAATGCGTGTATATTGTAAATATTTGTACAAGCACTCATATACATTCTCATGACTTTAGTTCATGAAAATATTTATTATATTGTACTTGCGTAAAATATTTATGCACACGTGTTTTTCCCCGAGCTCGTTATTTCATGTGCACTATACATTTATAAATATTTATACAAGCACCTTTATATTCCCGTGACCTTTATGGCCGAGAATATTTATTTATTGTGCTCGTAGAATACTTATATGTATTTTTGGTACACACGAAGTTTCGGTATTTATTATTCCCGAGAGAAGAATTTGTAAACCATTTCTCATGCAACATCTTCCATAATTAAAATCTAAAACTTACCTTGCATCCTTTAAGTACCATAAAGTTCATCAAGCAATCAAGCAAGGTTTCCTATTTCTAGATGGTGAGGGTTTCGATGCGGGTTTTTCAAAACGGGGTTTCGGTTAGCGGAAAATAAATCAAGTTTTAGTTGTAATTAGAAAAGTTCAAATTTTTAGTGAATTTTAAAATAATGCAAAAACACGGGTGTTACAATTGATTAATTTATTTTATGATTTGTATAAATATTTTAAATAAGACGGATGGTCAAACATGAAGTTCAAAAGTCAAAAACGACGAACTCCATGGGACGTAGGGAGTATCTAACACTATCGAGGAAATTCCTTCGATAGCATGGTGATGACCTATAACCATCATCCTTCTATATATATAAGCACCTCTTATATGCGCCAAGACACATTATGAGTAGTTATTACATAATCCAAATAGCTTCATACTAGAGCACTCATGCGAAAAGAAGAGCTACAACTAACTTTACTCTAGAAGGCTACAACTAGAGTAAAGTAATTGCACAAAGAAAATTACGTAAAAATAATCATATTTAATGACTCAAAGTATTTTTGAGAAGAAGGTAAATATAAGAGGTGTAAATAATCATAGCTTAGTGTTGACATCTGTTATAGCATAATATTATTAGTCTACTAAACATGAATAAGGGTTTAAAATGAATATCAACATAGACTAGGGGTCTAACTAACATAATTCCACGAGCTTTGGTGATTTATATCTTTTCGTGGACTTAACAGATAAATGCAGAGAAGAATGGAGAAAGTTCCGAATATATCTCACATACGATGACAGACTTAACCGTGAAGTAACTCGACCCAAAATGTGGACTAAAACACTCTAGAAGGTACCGTAAGACACCGTAAGAAAGATGACATGGTTTGGCCACATGGGCTGGCGGTCGGCCTAAATCTGCAAGCGGCCGCCAAAGCTACAGCCAATCCAAATTTATCTTCGTAGGTCGGTTTGTAACCGACCTTGTGGTTGTATCTACACCGTTATTGAAGGTGTTGACACATCTTATAGTATATCTTTTATAGCTCAATTAAAACTGAAATAAGAGTATAAATAAATATTTATGTAGAACTAGGGGCTTTACTAACAATTTCCACCTATTTTTGGTGAATTATATATTTTTCGAGGATTAAAAGGAAAAAGCCCGAGTTTGCACCCCATACGATGAAAGGACGTGACCGTGAAGCAACCCAACTTGAAACCCACGTAAGAAGACCCTAGAAGACTCCGAAGCCAGCAGGACCAGGCCGGGCCCACCTGCCGAGACAGGGGCGCCCACTTGAGCCCCTCGGCGGCCGCCCGTGGGGCCCCCCGCGACCTCCCCGTTCAAGGTCGGTTCATAACCGCCATTGAGGATCAATCTCATCCATCCATCAAGGTCGGTTTCAAACAAGGGCTACGGTTCATCGTCCCCCGCCTATATAAGCTTGCCCCCTCGCCCCGCCAGGCAATGATGGTTCATTAGTTCATTACCCCATCACTCGGCCCGATCAATGACCTATGCCCTAGCTTCTAATTAGAAGAGCTCTAGATCTAGTTGAGAGAGAAGATTAGCAAGTTGAGAGACTAGTTCATAGCTCCCTTTGAGAGTAGCTAAATCTAGTCTTGTTCGAAAGATAGATATTGAGTGGAAGGAGAAGTAAAGGGGAAGCTCGAACCCGTCGGTGTCTCCTCTTCGCTTGTACCTCCTGACCAAGACTCCTTTGGAGCTTGATCCTAAGACAACTACGATGGATCGACTTCTTATTTGAGTAAGTTTACTTGTTTATATTATTCTTGTGGTTTGCGACTCTTTTAGAGTACTTCGATTCTTGTCGCTCTTGGAGTTGCTACCCCTAGTGTGAGCGTGGTGCTTAGACTAGATAGCCCGTAGATACACCCTACCTTCCTGAATCGTGTTAACTAACGTAGGTGACTTATAGCTACGTTAATTCTTTGTAGTCCACATCCCGTTGGATAGGCCTCGGTAGAACCTATTTGCTAGGAGTTTGCACTCTTTGCTAGTGTCTTTCTCCTTGAATAAAGTTCCCATAAGATATATTCACAAGCCTTACAAGGATATCAATTAGACAACCATAGCCGTCTTCTTAAAAGATTTATCAACTTCCTTCCTTGTCGAGATTCTCCGCGCCTTAGTTATATCTTCACTATTCGTAAACCTTTCTCCTTGTGGATACGATATTTGAAACCCATCTTCCGGGTGAAGTGCTCACCAAAGATCCGTGGCGCTTTGCGGGATTATACAAATCATAAATATTTCTGTGGGCCTTATCTTTTACCAACAGAAGGTCGGTTTGATCCAGTGGTCATCATTCATCGCCAAGGCTTATATAAGAAGACCCCCTGACCCCAGGGCTAAACCCTAATTCATTCTATCTCATTCTATTCATTATCTCTCGCTTGTAGAGGTGTCCCAATGTAAGGATAACCTCTCTCTCGGGATTAGTGAATTAGAAGTAGATTAGCTATGTAATTAGAACTAGATTAGACATGTAATTAGAACTAGATTAGATCTAACTTAGATCTAATCAAGAGTAAAGGAGAGTGGAGCTATGCTCCTGCTCGAGATGTCTTCGTAGTATGGTATGTCTTTATATCTTCTCTACAAGACTTATGATTCATATATTTATCTTCTCTATTCACTTCCATACCTTTCATATATGGTTAAGTATGGTTGTTATATTATTGCATGGGATCTCCGCTCGTATTGAGGACTCTAGTTATCCATGGTAGCTAGAGTAGTAATCGATAGTGTAGACTTGGTGTCTAGGCTATAGGTTACCTGAGGTTGCGCCCAATCCCACGGATAGTTGTGGTAGCCCCAGGGGTGACACCTGTCGGTGATGTAGTCCACCACGTTCGGATTGGTGTTTCAGAGAGCTTTTGGCAGCCTTCTCCCAACTACCGTCTTCCCCAGCCTTTTCTCGAGAGTTGGGACGGATCTGCTGCTCCAAAGTGCATTAGTGTAATTGCTATCATAGAACCTAAGTAATAGAGAAGTACCCAGAAACCTTGATCTCTCCTTTGACCTCTTGATTAGTTTAGTTATTCTTTGATATCTTAGGTAGGTTATTATTTTATGCTTTGATATTTACTTATCCTTTAACAATTACCCCCTCATTATAGTCTAGTGGTTTGCTAAGTTAGTGGATACATGATTGTGACTTATTAGAATTCTTTAGCCAAAGCTTCCCTGTGGATACGATACTCTAGAATACTCATCCTAGGGAAAAGCTACAATGGTAGGTGTTCGTAAACTTGCGTAATCCTTCATATTCTTTCAAAGACTTAACAAATGCCAACACTTAGAGGGTAAAGTTAATTAAGCTTAGAGGGTAAAGCTTAGAGTATTTACAGCTATGATTATTTTCTATAACTTTACCATCTAAGCTTAAATAAGAGGTGTAAATAATCATGCTTGACCGATTTTGAAGAACTCTAATTCCCAACTACCCTATTCAAAATAATGGGTGGGCACTTGTCTTTTTTCTTTCTTCGTCTAATACAAATCGCGACAAAGCTTTTTGTCGCCCTTTCTAAAAAAATTGTCAACTACCCTATCTTGACCGATAAGCTACAAGTGCAATGGAACAAGAGTTTATTGATCTTTTAACTGCTAAGCCAACTACTAACAAGATGCTTACTTTTGTAACAAACTATGATTAGCAAATAAGTTTATTGAGAGGTGGATGTTGTTGCCACCTCTAAGTGAAGGATCGGAATGACGACCGGAAGAGGGAATGATGAATGGTAGCCTTTGCAAGAACTTAGCTTATGCCCTAATATAATTCACAATCCCTTTGAGTAGCGCTGGTAGTATCACGTAGCCACAATGGTACTATGAGTAGCGCCGGTAGTATCACGTAGTCACAACAGTACTATGGACCTAAGAAACTAGGCTAGAAAGATGTAGAAGAAATCGAGGCCGAAAAGAGTAAGAAAGAGTGCTTTTAGGGAAAAGTCAAAAGACTATAGGAATGAACGGAATCAATGTGTTCCAATTTATTTGAAGTAAGGACAACAATTGAGAAGGGGAAAATTAGTGTAGAAAGAAATGGAAGGACCAGATCATATGAAGAGCTCTTCGCCATATTGATTAGGAATCTCGATCGAAAAACCATTAGGCCATGTCTCGATAAAAGATGATGCCCACAATGGATGGCAGGCCTTGGCTTCATAAAATTTGATTGGATCACGCACTAGACAAATACAGATCAAACAAAAATAGGATGAATTTTCTTGAGGAGCTTATAACACTGCGATAAAACATGAATCTCAGGTCAATAGAGAAAGTTGGAAAACCTCCTTGAACAGGTTTCTAAACAGACCTCCAATGGAGAAAGTTGGAAAACCGCCTTGAACAGGTTTCTAAACGGACCTTAGAGGTGAAAACGTCGACTCCAATCAAACAAATTTCAAAAAAGAACTTGAAACAAAATCCAATCGAACTAGGCTAGAAATGTGTGGAGCTAATTTTTTGTTCAGCTAGCTAGGCTTTTAAAATTGTATATTGGTATATCCTATAGTGCTACATCGGGGATGGAGTAAGTAGCAGGGGTACAAGAAGGGTGATAATAAGGGTTGGCTCCCGGAAGGGTATGTGGTGATAGATTGGCTAAAACTAGAATCACTCAACATGATTAACTAGCACCGGAGGTTACTCTATAGGTTTCTCAAAGAAGAGCCATGCTCAACTCTTAAATCAGATATCAATAGCAATTGCCTTCAAATGATGAATTAAAATTGTATGGTTTATTTATGCTAGGAACATCCTTGGGTGTGAACACATAAGCATAAATAAAAGTAAGTGAAATATCAAGGTTAAAATAGCCGGCTATAGCTAGAGCTATGGCCGGCAATAGCTGCTAGGAAGGACAGGGCGTTGTGGCATTTAGCCGGATATAGCCCGCTATAGCCCGGTAAATGGCGGCTATAGCCCGCTATAGCCTGTAATGACAGCCTTGCCGCTAAACGCCTTAGCCGGCAATTTAAAACTACGAGAAAATGCCATCTTAGTGGAGTACTTGAGGAGTTTTATTCTTTCTAGCGCAACTATCAACAACCAACTACTTTAATATTATCCCTCTTCGAATTCATAATTGGTGTATATTTAGCATATGCTCCGGATATGAAAAACAAGTCATTTTGGACGAGGTTTGGATCAAACATTGGGGAATATAAATCATGCATAACTTTTGAGTTGTTTGAGTTTGAAAATGTAAAAAATCATATCAATAGATTCCTCTTGAAAATTACTTTCCTAAAAATATACATATATGATTTTCCAATTAATATTTTTATAGAAAAGAGAAATTAAGGTGTGCTGTCGGACTACGTCAAATGAGTCGCCCGAGATAAGCGGAGTGGCTGAATATTTAATTATTATTTAGCTTTATTATAATAATTATTAGATTAAATTAAAGATAGTCGAAAAGACTAATGGGCCCGGCCCGTTAGCAATTGTAAACCCCTCATATAAATATGGGGGCAACTATCGTGAGACAATCAAGAAGAAAATAATTAGGTTTTTACCTTCCTCTCTAGCCCCTTGAGCCGCCGCCGACCCTCCCCTCCCCGGGCGCCGCCACCGGGCGCCGCCCCTAGCGGCGCCGGCGCGCCGCCAAGGGCGCCGGCGCTGCCGCCGCCGCCGCGCGCCGCCCGTCACGCCGTCCCTTCACGCCATCATCTTCGCAGCAATTCCTCGATTCTCGCCACGCCACGCTTCTCGTTCTTCCTCTCGCGTTGACCGGAAAACGGGTTGTGACGATTGGTATCCGGAGACCGGAGACGATCCAATGGCCTGCACCGACAATCCAACACGGCGAACGTCAACGGGATCATCGACGAGTACATCGCAGCCATGGAGGCTAATTCAGCCCCATCATCGCCTAAGTACATCCCCCTCCAAGCGCTCTTTTCGGTCCAGTAGACACAGATGAGCCCTCCATCCGCCGCACCTCCGATTCCTCAATCCTACAAACAAATGGACAAATCCGAATTTTCATCTCGAATTTGATACGTAAATTTCCCAAGAAATTACTCCAGAATTTCCACCTAAATTCTTGCTAGAAAATCCCGCACGCACAAGCAATAATATTAAATTATTTTTCCGAATATGATGGCAAGGGTGACCCTTCTCATTAGTCGTACAAGTGCGATAAATTTTTTCTCGCCAAGGAATTATTACTACAGATCGATGCAACTCGCTTCGCTCCATCTCCAAGGGAACGATTATCTTGGTTTATTCGTTGGGAAAACAAAGTGGGTCAACCAACTTGGCCGTAATTTTCTGCAAATATTACCGACGTTTTGGAACTCCACCGCACAATCATCTTGGTGATCCGACAAAGATCACGCCGCACGGGAGATTTGGACAGTACACTAATACGCTCACAAAGAACGCCGAACAAGTACAACACCTCTCCCCAAAACAAAGAAAGCTATGCTTTATATTGCTGGGTTAGCACCTCTCGATTCGTGATCGACGTCCAACTACATCAACCACTGATATTGAGACGACCATAGCACTTGCTAGACGCCTCTATACAGCTTTCCGTCGACGTAACTCAAACGTCGCACAAGAGGATATTCAGATATTCAAATATCGTTCATGGCTTAACCGGCATATCCACTTGTCCTACCATGCAATCAATTATCAATATAAATGGCACCAATTTATTGGCTCTTTTGGATTCTCGTTCAACACATAATTTTCTCGATTCTCGATTTGGCTATGAAACTGGGCCTCCAAAGTTCTTCTTTACACCGTCCGCTCAAAGTTGTTGTCGCCAATGGACAACACATAACAAATGTGGGAAGGTATGATAATATTGAATTTTCTATTGCTACCGAAAGCTTCAAAGCAGATTTCTTCAAAGATCCAATTAGGAGGCTATGATGTTGTTTTGGGTGTGGACTGGCCGAAGTTCTTTGAGAAATATTATCCGAATTTTAATAAACTTATTATGAAGTTATGGCGGAAAGGACAAACCCGATCACATGGTACAGCCTCTCCAAAGAGACAGATTCTCAACCGTATTCCTATACTTTCTTCCGACGTGCCAATGGATCCTCTCGTTATGCAAATTCCAACAAATTTTCGAGAGCCTTCGGGGCTCCCACCTCAACGGCGTTATGATCATAGAATTCATCTTAAGGATCCCACTCACCGACCGTCGTTCGCCCCTATCGTTACCCTCGATACGTAAAAAAATGAACCGGAATGACAATGTGCGGACATGTTTCATCAAGGTATCATCCGGTATAGCACTTCGCCATTCTCATCACCCGCCCTTGTCAAAAAACATGATCGACTTGGCGTTTTTGTGTTGATTATCGGGAGCTCAATAGTAATACCTTGAAAGACAAATTTCCAATACCGGTTATTGCTGAATTACCGGATGAACTAGAAGGTGCAAAATTTTTCACCAAATTAGATCTTCGCCAAAGCTATCACCAGTACGCATGCATCCTCCTGACATCGAAAAGACAAATTTTCAGACACATCATGGGCACTTTGAGTTTTTGGTCATGCCATTTGATTATGCAATGCACCTTCAACTTTTCAAGCTTTGATGAATGATATATTGGGACCGTTTTGCGTAAGTTTGTGCTGGTTTTCTTTGATGATATACGATATTTAGCAAATCCTCGGTTCGAGCATCTCCACCATGTGGAAGAGGTTTTCAAGGTACTCGCATCTCATAATATCTTCTTAAAGAAATCTAAATGCCTCTTTGGTCAATCACAATTGGGTTATTTGGGACATATTATATCGGATGCCGGAGTGGTCATGACCCGAGAAAATTGAGGCCGCCACCGCTGGCCGCTCCCCACAACTCTCCGTGGAATTGCGAGGCTTTTCTCGGACTCGGTTACTACGTAAAGTTTATAATGAATTATGGTACAATTGCACGTCCCTTGACCGATCTTCTTAAGAAGGACTCATTCTGTTGGACACCCTTGGCAACAAATGACTTTTTGAGCACCTTAAGAGGACTTTATCATCGAGACCGGTTCTCCAACTTCCGGACTTTAATAAATCATTTGTGGTGGAATGTGATGCGCCCGTACAGTATGGGTGTTGTTTTACATCGTGGTAATGGTCCAATTGCTTACTTTAGCAAACGTATGCCCGATAAGTACAAAAAGTTAGCCGCTATGAAAGAGAACTCATAGGATCGTAATGCTAGAAGTCAAGCATTGGCGACCATATCTTTGGGGCCGCCATTTATTATAAGGTCGATCATTACGCCTTAAGTACATTTTAGATCAACGCTTGTCCACGCCCAAAAAGATCAATGGGTTAGTAAATTACTTGGCTATGATTTTACTTGTGGAGTACAAGCCGGGTAAATCAAATATGGTGGTCGACGATTATCTCGCCGTAACACGATGAATCTTCCCTCATGGCTATTTCAGAAATTCAATTGGGGTTATTTGATCGCCTACGGGAGGAAATTGCATTCGGTTATGAAGCTATAGCCCTTATTGATTCTATAATCAACGGTAAGGACTCTCGCATGGGAAGTTCGCAATGGATTGATCTTGTTCAACAAAAAGGTATGGCTTTCCAAATCGCCGAAACATCTTCGCACTATTCTCCATGCAATTCATGATTCAAAGACATGAGGGTATACGTAAAAACATTGCATCGCTTCCCGTCGACCTTCTTTGTCAAAAATGATAAACGCATTGTCACAGATTTTGTAAATGATTGTTTGGTTTGCCAACGCAACAAAACTGAACACCTTCATCCAAAGGCTTCTTCAAATTTTTTACCAATTCCGCAGCAGATCCGGGAGGATATCTCAATGGATTTCATTGAAGCTCTTCCAAAGTTGGATCTAAATCGGTAATCTTAACAAAGGGGTTGATCGTCTATCCAAGTATGCTCACTTTATACCCCTTTCTCATCCGTATACAAAGAACTTCAAGAGCTCGAAATTTTTCTCGAGATTGTTAGACTACATGGCTTGCCAAGATCGCTGGTTAGTGACAGGGATGTCATCTTCATGAGTCAATTCCGCAAGAAATTTTCTGTCTATCCAACATTATTTTGTCACCAACATCGCTTATCATCCAAGCGGATGGCCAGCCGAGGTCGTCAATAAAATTATTACGATGTATCTACGCCGCTTGATCGGGTGACAAACCAAAGGATTGGGTAAGATGGTTACCTTGGGCTGAATATTGCTATAATACTTCATATCATGCATCGACCAAAACAACGCCGCTCAAACTTGTGTATGGGCGTGATCCCCCTACTATTCGTGGTTATCATCCGGTGAGACAACATTACCGGCCGTGAATGATTTACTAACTCAGCGGGATATTTTTCTCAATCGCACAAAGGTTCGCTTTGCGCTTGTCTCGTAATTATTACCGTAAATATTTTTGATGCTAAACATACGCATAAAGAATTTAAAGTGGGTGATTATGTTTGGCTCAAACTTTTATCTCGCTCTGTGGCAACAATATCCGATTTACACAAAGGCAAGCTCTCTCCTAAATATTTTGGACCCTTCAAAGATCGCCAAGATCATTACACCAAGAACATATGCATTGAATCTGCCGCCTAGAACCCGTATACACAATGCTTTTCATGTCAAGATGCTCAAACCACACCGTGGGGAGATACCTACGTATATTCCGAATTACCTCGACCACGATGGCACACCGTCCCCTCGAACCCCAATTAATGCTCAAAACAAGAGTCCGCCAGGTCAGCTTCAAGTGCTCATCAAATGGAAGAACAAACCCGCAGCAGATGCTTCATGGGAAGATGCCGAATTATTCAACAAAATCTATCCGACTTCCAGCTCGAGGACGAGCCAATCTCCAGCGGGGAGAGATGTCGACTCGGTCGAAGTCGCCCGAGATAAGCGGAGTGGCTGAATATTTAATTATTATTTAGCTTTATTATTATAATTATTAGATTAAATTAAAGATAGTCGAAAAAAGACTAATGGGCCTCGCCCGTTAGCAATTGTAAACCCCACATATAAATATGAGGGCAACTATCGTGAGACAATCAAGAAGAAAATAATTAGGTTTTTACCTTGCTCTCGCCCCCTTGGGCCGCCGCCGCCGACCCTCCCCGGACGCCGCCGCCACCGCGCCGCCCCTAGCGACGCCGCCGCCAAGACGCCGCCCGCGCCAAGGGCGCCGGCGCTGCCGCCCGCCACCGCGCGCCGCCCGTCACGCCGTCCTTCACGCCATCATCTTCGCAGCAATTCCCTCGATTCTCGCCACGCCACGCTTCTCGTTCTTCCTCTCGCGTTGACTGGAAAACGGATTGTGACATGTGCTTTGAAGACCGTGGTGGCTATTCTAAACGACTTTCTTTTCCTAAACAGAAGGAGTAGTATTCAATTAATTAAAGCATTAGCCTGAGCTAGTATATATGTAGATGACCAAACGTTCTATTCGATGTGGCAATCATTTTTCACGCATTCATTTACATGTGGTCTGCATGGTGATACGTAGTAGACAGCATGCATTTATACTACCTTTATTATTACTATTCTTCTACATTATAAACAGATCAAAATGGGTAATTTAGGAGCATATGAGAAGTCGACACGTCCACACGCGCACTAGCGGCGGGGCTGGGCCTCTGCGTCGCGTCCAGTTTCCATACTTGTTGAGCTTGAAGAATCAATACTGTATGCACATGCTGCCCGCGCCCCTTTTGCTTGCGACGGTGTAAAAACCACGCACCCTGAACGTTAGTGCTCCGCCCAGCCCAACAAACACACGCACACCGCTGATTGCTCGACCGCTTGCATGCTCGCGTTGGCCACCGAGCCGCCGTTGATTCGGGCTCCGCCGCCGCCGGATAGACCTCACCGTCGTCGATTCGTCCTCCGCCGCCGCTGATTGGACATTTCCCACCGCAGGATTCGACTTCCGCCGCTGCCGATTTGAGGTCCGCCACCATGGATCAGAGGGCGGACGGGGATGCGGGCACGGAAGCTGCTGTGCGCCTGACACGAGCTGTTGCTCCGGCGGCCCAAGGTGAGTAGCAGCTTCGACGTTCGCTGCACCGATACTTCATCGGAGGAGCTTTCAGAAATTAATTGATTTTTGTTAGCTCCCGACGATGGTGCCCGTGAGCCGCTGCAGGACCGCGTGGCCGCCCTACTCCCTCTTCTGGGTCGTCTCCTCGGCCGTCAGCCGCGCCTCGGGCAACTGGCGCTCGCGGTGGTGGCGCTGGCCATCATGTGCAGCGGCGAGACCGGCATCTTCGCCAGGTAACTTTTTTTTTTTTTTGTTGTTGTTGATAAAACCCTTGCAAGGAGACTAGCTCCCAGAGGTATACAGTCCCATCCGAACCCCATGCTGGCGGCCACTTCAATATGTGTTTTTTTTCAATAAAGCACAGTATGTAAGGGGCTCCAACCCCTCCTGTTTATGATTAAAAAAACTGCGATATTTTTTTTTTTTTTTTTTTTTTTGAGTTAAGGAGCCTTTTCTCCTCATTCCCATGCATTTTGCACGGAAATACCGCAGTCACCAGGTTTTGAACCTGGGGTGGCCGGCAGGGCCTTTGGCTCCTTGCTCTAGCCACCAGCAGCTGCCGCTATGTGCTCGGTTTCATTCTCCGAGGACCTTTGATCGATACTGTGGCCGTCAGAACTCAGAACCCCAACCTGGAAATTGGGTTAGATCATCGCGCTGCTTACAAATGTGATCGATGCTTTCGTCCATTCCAGTTCACATCTTCATCACCTAGTGTCTGTCGATTGGCATGGGCGCAAATACCTAGAGTTGATCTGTTGTGGCCATCAACCCTCTTGTTGTGCTGGTTGGGCCTGCCCGGTCCAGTACTGTTGTCTATCGACGACGTTGTACTCTAGAAACAATGTATGCATTTTTCTATTTTGTTTCCTTTTTTAATCGAGAAATTTTCTGTTAAATCTGCTGGATCGTACACACGTTTATCGTTGTAACCCGTCTCTCTTTTTGTCGATAATAACAACGTCAATGAATAACCCTGCTCCTGGCCTTGATCGGTGTTGTAGGTTCCTGGTGCCCGCGGCGGCGCTGCAGTGCGCGTGGAGCGCTGTGGCGGCCATCGTGAACGCGGACTGGAACTGGAACCAGCGGCGTACACGAGTCGTTAGCTGCACGCTCTGGGCTTACCTCGTCCTCGACATGGTCATTAACCAACTGTCAATGAATTAAATCAAACACACTTACGGCTGGTTCTCAGTCTCTGTTGCTTGCAGGTGACCTGTTTGGTGACGTTCAGTGCGGCGTCGATGGCGACAGGCCTCGGGTACCACATCACCGTGGATATCTGCGCCTTAGAGCCCGTGCGCTGCCCGGTGATCAAGCGTGTGTGGCCCAAGGCCCTACTGGCCTGGCTGGCGCTGCAGCCGGCGGAGATCTACTTCACCTTCGTCGAGTTTTTTTGCTTGCGCAGCTTTTACCGCAGCAGAGACTATGCCAGCAGTAAGCCAGTAACTTCTAGTTAGTTTCGGTCCAGCAACAAAACGCTTAATTAGCTTGGTCGTTTGTTGCAATTGATAATTGATAATGCTCGTGTGGTGATGCATATACACAGCACGGCACTTTTCAGAATCGGTAAGTAGCTTAGTGAACAGACATGATATCTATGTGACGCTATCTGGCTATTCTAAGGCTATTATGCGAGAGTAAATGGCAGATCAGTATTGTGGATTCAAACCATGTCCAATAATGTCGGGTAAGTACGTACTGCCGGCCTCAGGCTCTTTGGCCCTTATACACTCGGCAACAGCCTTTTATAAGCTGTGGATACATATCTCACAAGCATCAGATGAATACCGGGGCCAACGAAGTTAGTAAGTGCTAGTTTCGAAGCCGGCTGACCAAATTGCATTCCAACATGGAGAATAAGTGGCTGTCCCATTGCTGCTATTGATGCTTTTTCTCAGCAACCTTGCAGGAACAGCGCAATGTAAGTAAATATTACTGAAAATAAATTTATTGTTGATGGCCTCTTTTTAGATTGTGTGAAAAGAATAATGGTGAAGTCCTTTTTTTGTTTCTCTTTGATAATCAGGCAGAGGCATGGTTGAATCAAGTGATCTGAAACTCATTATTCCACCCGGACTATGCGCCCATCCCAGTTTTCCGGCATGCGTAGGACGAAAGAAGTGTTGGTGCTGTTATCAGCATGGTGGCTGTTTTCTCACAGAGGATGAGTGCCATAAGCATTGCCCAAAATAACTTTTAGTTATTGGAGCATTGTTGATATAATCGGCGTGATGCGCTGCTATATATATGAATAATAGTGTAACTTGATTCCAATGGAAAGCACACATGAATATTGAAGATGTTTTTTGAAGTTTCATGATAAGGCATGAGGTGACGGGGACTAGCTAGCGAGCAGACAGTGGCGATGACGCCTAGGCTACGTGATCCAGCGTGCGATCGAGAGTGCAACGGTAGACAGGGAAAAATAATCGCTAGTCGTGAAGTGATTTTTTCTGAGCCCTGGGGAACGACGAGGATGGGACTCCAAGGCCAGTGTACATATAGATAGAAGTTGTATGTCCATGGATGTCTAATGATCACCCTCTAGTTCAAAAAAAAAATAAACTAGGAAGAGATGGTCCTCCACCAAAATTTGAATTTGTAGTTCATTTGCTAAAATCTATGAATATCAAATTAAATTAACCTTCCACCTCTAAGTGTACGTTAGTTTCATTGTGTTGTTTCTAAGATAATAAAACTTGTGCAAAGTTTCATTTAAGAGTTTCATAGTATTTAATTTCATGACTCATAGATAGTTGATAATCGTGTCAAGAAAGTTTCATCTAGATGATACTTATTTTTTTCTCCTATTAAATACACTATCATGTCATAAAAAATGGCTATGTAGCAACCTATTTAATGCAAATAAAACTTAGATGAAACTCTCATTGAAACCTCACCATGTACGTAGCCCATGTGATGGCTAGGAGATATGAAACTTTAAAAAAAAAGTATTTAATATTATTCATGCTTTCCATTCTACTCAAGTTACATTACTGTTCAGTGCCGCGCTTCACTCTCAGATTACTACAATGCTAAAATAATAACTAAAAGTTATTTTGGGCAATTCTTTTGGCACTCATGCTGCGTATGATAACAGCCAGGATGCTGAAAACAGCACCAGCACTTTGGCCCTGTGCATGCTGGCCATTTGTAATGGGAGCACCATCCGGGTGGAATATAGATTTTCAGATCACTTAATTCAACCATGCCTCTGCCTGTTTATCAAAATGAACAAAAAAGGAAATTAGGCCATCGCCCATCGCCATTATTAATTTCACAATCTAAAAGAGGCCTTCAGTAATATATAAAAATAAATATATATGCATGGAGTAATGTTCACTTACAATACATTGCACCGTTCCTGCAAGATTGCAGAGAAAAAGCAATGATAGCAGCAATGGGACAGCCATGTGCTTGGTGTACTTCTCCATGTTGGAATGCAATTCGATGCTTGTTGCGGGCATGGGCCGGTGAGTTTGTGTGCTAGTAGAATACTAGCAGACGATGAAATGGTTATTTGATCTCAACACTCTCAGCTGCTCACATATATATAGCAGAAAACCAAATGTTATAAATTTCAAAATAAAAATGTTCTTTCTATAGGCGCGTCAGTAAAAGTGCAGGAATGCTTTCCATGCATGTAATGAGTTTCAAGCTAAGTGAACTTTCTGTAGCTGTAACTTTTGACATAAGTACTCCCCGGGTTGGTAGTAGAAGTCGTTTTTGGACAAGGTTTGGATCAAACATCTGGAATATAAATCATCAATAACTTTTAAGTTATTGAGTTTGTAAATGTAAAAATTATATGAGTAGATTTGTTTTAAAAATACTTTGATAAAAGTATACATATACTACATCTTCATAAATATTTTTATAATAATAAGAGGTCAAAGTTGTGTTTTGGAGACGTGTCGCTGTCCTAAACGACTTCTAATACCATCCCGGAGGGAGTATATGTTTCCAATTCATGTAGTTAATTTTGACGAACGTTTCATACAGTCCACGCGCGCATGACATGCAAACCCCACTCTATAGCTTATCATGTGGCGAGACACAACTAGGATTTTGTGCTCATTATTTCCCAGGGACGAAGCCAGAGCGAATGGACGGGGGTGCCCAACTGCATGGCTTAGTGGGCTTGGCCTGTGGGGGTGCCTTGTTGTGGGCTGTGGGGGTGCCTAAAGGGCCAAAATTTGTTGAACTCTCTGAAATTAGGGAATTCAGGGGGGTGCCTGGGCACCCACACCGCCCAACATGGCTTCGCCCCTGATTTCCCTTGAACTATAAATGCATGGTTGGTGTCAGTAGATCTCTACCACAATTTAGATACTACTAGTGGCTTACAGCTATGCGGAAGATGATTTAGATCTTTGTTCCCAATATCACACATGCTCTCATTTTGATTTTCTTGAATGATTCTAAGGCTTGGTCTTTGCTTCTCAACATCTCCCTCCACATGATTCTACTATAGTCATCAAACTAATAGCAAAAATATGAGCAACCCCCTTGACTCTTTGGAGTAATGTGACCACACAAATCTGCATGAACTAAGCCCTTTTCTGCTCTAGCTGGGTTCAATCTGACATATGTCAAAACTTAACTCCCTTCCTCACGCAAGCGCTGCCTGCCCAAATTACATGGCCTCGCCATATTGGGCTCACACCCACTCCGGTCCGGTGTACTTTGTATTGGGCCACGCCTTTCCCGCCTTCCCGCGCCCCCTTCCATCCATTAGGTTCGGGTTCGGTGAGTGGATTCTTCGATGGCGCCGGCGTTGCGGACATCGCAGCTTCTGAATGGTGACATCCCCGTTGTTGTTTGTCATTGCAATGGATGTGCTCAATCATCGATTCTTCTTGCTGCTGATCGGCGGGGACTTGTATCACCGCTTCCTCGACCATGCAATTCTTCACCATGCATACTTCTATGCGGATGATCTGGTTACGCTTTTGAACAGTTGAACCCGTGTCAATAGGGAGTACAGGACACATGGTGTTTGGCTGCACATCGCAGTTCCTGAATGGTGACATCCCCGTTGTTGTTTGTCATTGCAATGGATGTGCTCAATCATCTGATTCTTGCTGCTGATCGGCGGGGACTTGTATCACCGCTTCCTGACCATGCAATTCTTCACCATGCATACTTCTATGCGGATGATCTAGTTCTGCTTTTGAACAGTTGAACCCGTGTCAATAGGAGTACAGACCCGTGGTGTTTGGCTGCTATTCTCCAGCTTTCTGCCGGTGCTTTTGGGCTTGTCTCCAACACTGAAAATGCATCACGACACCAATCCACTGGTCTGCTGACCGCCTTCTCTTGCCAATTGTTGCCTCTACCATGCAAATATCATGTTTGCAACTTGCAAGTCCTCAACTCTTTCTCCTCTTCTTATTATTGCCTCCACAAGCACCGAACCTGATCAATCAATGTTCAGGACTTCTTCTATATTGCAATAAATGCCTAAACATTTCCAGACTTCTTTAGCTTTGTCACAAGGGAGCATGTGCCTTTATCTTTGCATCCTGAAGCACATATAGGGCAACTACCATTGTTACCAAGGTATGAAACCACACACCGGCGAAAATTTTTTTATCTTCCCTTTTCGTACATCTAGCTTCCATAGGTTATCCCATACCATTCTCCATTGCAGACTTGTTATCCCAGTTTGCTTTCTACAAAATTTATACTCCCATTGAGAGTGGTATGCCGGTTTAACTATGAACATCCCATTCCGAGTATGATGTCAGACAACAAAATCTTCTTTTCCAATTGTTAAACAGATCTGAAGAATTCGATGTACATCCACCGTCCAAAAAAAAGGAGTTGGTCGGGTTCCTCGTCCCAACAACCTTTAAATAGTGTTAATAAGCTCATCAAGAGTTGTGACAATATTGTTGCATCATGGTGTTTGGATTTTCAGATTATAGCACAAGGGAATCCAATTAGCATCCCATATATTTATCTGAGTTCCATCTCCCACGCAAGGGAATCAAATTATCATCCCATATATTTATCTATGTTCCATTTCCCGTGACGCCAATCTTTTGAAACATTCTAACCTCGCAAGGATACTTTGCCAAGAGCTACAAGATTAAGAAAAGATTCAAGCCCTGGTCTGTTTTTTCACCTAGGTTTTGATCTTCTTCTCATCATTTTTCAAAGCATAAAAAAGCTTATTTTTCTCAGAAATAGTGTTGGCACAAAATCTGACTCTTGCGCCGCACACACCGACAAGCCGGAATAGCTGGCTTTACTCGACTGCCCGAGTGTCTTGATCCGAAGGCGTGCCAGTCAATTTGACCTATTAATTGACAAGGAGGTAAACGTGAGATCTGGAACATGCTTGGTGAGACCAAGACAGTTCTGCATGTATGGCCCTAAGGCCGATGTAATAATGACATATAGCTATGAGAGCTATCTCATCAAAGATATAATGAACGATTCGGTAAGCATGTATAAAGGTGTAACGTAATAACGATTCTTAGAATGATCATAAAAAGACATGTTTGAACAAGTAAAGTCGATTCCTGTTGGCATTTTTTAAATGCTAAAAGAATATGAAGGATTCTGCAAGCGCACAGAACACCTACCATTGTAGCTTTTCCCTAGGATGAGTATTCTAGAGTATCGTATCCACAGGGAAGCTTTGGCTAAAGAATTCTAATAAGTCACAATCATGTATCCACTAACTTAGCAAACCACTAGACTAAAATAAGGGGGTAATTGATAAAGGGTAAGTTAAACATAAAATAATAACATACCTAAAATAATAAAAAGAATAACTAAACTAATCAAGAGGTCAAAGGGAGAGATCAAGGTTCCTGGGTACTTCTCTATTACTTAGGTTCTATGATAGCAATTACACTAATGCACTTTGGAGCAACAGTTCCTTTCCAACTCTCGAGAAAGACTGGGAAGAAGGTAGTTGGGAGAAGGCTGCCTAAAGCTCTACGAAACACCAACCCATACGTGGTGGACTACAAAGGCCTGACAGGGCTGTCACCCCCCCCCGGCTACCACAACTATCCGTAGGTTTTGGGCGCAACCTCGGGTAACCTATAGCCTAGACACCAAGTCTACACTATCGATTACTACTCTAGCTACCATGAATAACTAGAGTCCTCAATACGAGCGGAGATCCCATGCAATAGTACAACAACTATACTTAACCATATATGAAAAGCATGGAAGTGAATAGAGAAGATAAATATATAAATCTAAATCTTGTAGAGAAGATACAAAGACATACCATACTCAAGACATCTCGGCAACGGGAGCATAGCTCCACTCTCCTTTACTCTTGATTAGATCTAAGTTAGATCTAATCTAGTTCTAATTACATGTCTAATCTACTTCTAATTACATGGCTAATCTATTTCTAATCTACTTCTAATTCACTAATCCCAGAGAGAGGTTATCCTTACATTGGGACACCTCTACAACTGAGAGATAATGAATAGAATGAGATAGAATGAATTAGGGTTTAGCCCTGGGGTCAGGGGGTCTTCTTATATAGGCCTTGGCGATGAACGATGATCATTGGATCAAACCGACCTTCAATAACGGTGTAGATACAACCTCAAGGTCGGTTACAAACCGACCTACGAAGATGGGCTGGTTTGGGCTTAGGACACTAGCGGCCGGCCTAAATGGCCCTGGCGGCCGCCAGGCCCATGTGTCCCCCCGGTCTTTCGTTTCTTCTGGTATCTTCTAGAGTGTTTTAGTCCACATTTTGGGTCAAGTTACTTCACGGTTAAGTCTTGTCATCGTATGTGAGATATATTCGAACTTTCTCCATTCTTCTCTCCGCATTTATCCGTTAAGTCCCCGAAAAGATATAAATCACCAAAGCTCGTGAAATTATGTTAGTTAGACCCATAGTCTATGTTGATATTCATTTTAAGCCCTTATCCATGTTTAGTTGACTAGTAATATTATGCTATAACAGGTGTCAACAATCACCAAGATGTGCTATCATAAAGCCCTACTGCATAGATCGAATTAACTCGACAACATGGAGACATAAGCGTAACTCATAAATATAAACCTAATCTAAATGACACATGCATAGGTTTCATCCAACTAGTCCGCCGCACGCCTAGCCTTCCTAAACCCGTCAAGCTTAAACCCTTGCAAGCTATTCCACCGCATGGTACCACTTGCTACGATCTAAACCACTCACCACAACTAGATCAATCCACCGCATGATACAATCTAACCATGATAAGCTAAAAGCACGCATACATCTAAATAGATCTATAAATACTCATTACTCGTTGAGGCGTGTATGCATAGACAAGTAAAATACACATGCAAACCTAATCTAAAGCAAAGACAGAGATTTATCCCCGTTAGTCCTAACAAAGAATCCACCGCATGATACACCGCAACAAGCTAATCCACCGCATGATACGACTTGCCGGACTAACCGTTCTAAACCCTTTTCGTCCTAACAGCTATCCACCGCATGATACACTGCAACAAGCTAATCCACCGCATGATACGGCTTGCCAGACTAGACTCTAACGATAGGTAGACTCACACACGCAAGATTCAAGTAGATGCATAATCAGTATTCGGCAAGCTTGCCGAATCGGTCCATGAAGAAGGAACTCACACGCAAAACCTTAGCCTGCCGCATCGACTCATGACTAAACGTGTACGAACCCACAACATGTGACAACTTAGATTGATCTAAGCCCGGCTATGATGAACAAATAGATCTAGTGACATGATAAGATGAATATTGAAAGCATTGATGATATCTAGATCTAACAAAAGATAAAGCCGAACCGTATCAATCTAAATTGGGCAAAAAGTGTATGCAATCATAATAAAGATAATAAATAAGAGAAAGCATGCACCACTTGGTAACTTAATGAATTCACTAGATTGCCAAATCTAATGAAGCCGATAACTAGCTCCAAGCTAGACCTTAGCCTGCCGCACGACTCATAATCTAACAAAGAACCCTCTTGCCCCATGGCCTAAATCCGCCGCACGATACTAAGCATGGTAACAAGACTACTTGCAACATAATCTAAATCCGCCGTACGATACTAGACATGGTACAAGGTTGCCGGTACTTACTGAGGTCGACGGATCGATGTATCCCCTCGCAGTAGATCGACGACACGACTGGACTCGAAGGGTGGCACGGAGCCGGTGGCACGGAGCCGGGTTGGTTGTATTTGATTTGGTAGATCGTTTTACAGTTGCCGGGGGTCTCATATTTATACCCTGGGCTTTGACGAGTCCTAACTAATTGCGAATAAACATAACGAAAATATCTAGCTAAGATACATTGTCCTCCAAGTCTTCTCAGAGTCTTGAAGCCGCACGTGACACGAGCACTCCTCCTGGATATTCTCCTTCGCAGTTTCCACGCTTGCTGAATCATCTCACCTTCAATCTTCTTCCGGACTTGGGCTTCCTTAGCCGAATAGTAGCGGCTTCCCGAATGCCATAGTACCATAGATGCGGTACTGCTAGCCGAATGACCTTTTACCGAATCACTATATGCTGGTCCACTCGTCATTCAAGCTTTACCAAATTTCGGTGTTAACAAATAGCAAGTTGTGTTCAACATTCACTTTGATCGACAGATAGGAAAGAATTGATTCCATTGACTCCTGATAGGAGAACGAGGAACTATATACAATTTGTATATCTTTTGAGATAGCATTGTATTTTTGGTTACTTCGTAAGATCTTTACGAACAAGCAATGTCCCCAGTAGCTGTTGAAAACAAGGTAACGTCAGTGCATATGAAGTAATCAATAATTTCAACCGACTGTTCACAAAAATCAGGGCAACTGCAACACAACTTGAAAGCAAGTTATCTTTACTACATAAGAAGGATGGAAGTAAGACTTTGGTTTCGTGCGGTAAAAACATCGTACGTCGTTTACCCCGCGCGTGCGATCGGTGTCCGCGGCTACGTAACAGGAAGGAAATCAGCGGTGTCAGCTGCGTGGAAACAAGGAAGAAAATCGAATCCATATTAAAGAAATTGAAGTCACGTGGGACCAGAAAGGGCCCAAAAGGAAACAAACGTACGACTTCCTTTTTGTGTTACGTAAAAAGAGAAAATAATTAATCCTCATCTCACGTAGTCCCCGCGGTGATCGTGGTCGTCGTCGTCGAACCCATTACGACGTCCTCGCCCCTACGACGTCCTCGCCCCCTACGACGCGGCGCCGTTCGACGTGCTCCGCTGTCCAGCCTGTGCGATCTATGCCGAGCCGTCTAGGTGCTCCGCCGTCCTCGACCTCGATCTACGCCGCGTCGTCAAACTGCTCCGCTGTGCACGCCTCCACGCCACCTGATCCGCCGTCCTCGACTTCGATCTACGCCGCGTCGTCGAACTGCTCCGCTGCGCACGCCTCCTCGCCAACTGATACGCCGTCCTCGTCATTGGGTTGAAGATTGCGGTCGCCACCAAGGTTGCTGAACTATCACTTCGCCCTTTGCGACGCGGCGCCGTTCGACCTGCTCCACCGTCCAGCGCGTGCGATCTACGCCGAGTAGTCCAGCTGCTTCGCCGTCCTCGACTTCGATCTACGCCGCGTCGACGAATTGCTCAACACCGCCTGAACCGGCTTCCTCGTCATTTGGGTTGAAGGTCGCTGCCGCCACCAACGTTGCTGATCGTACGTTCGACGGGTATGTGCTTCGATTTCTTGCCATTGGGTTGATGTGCCACGATCACAGTCATTAGTGCGTGCCAGCCGCTTAGTTTGCCCGTCGCCGCTTATCATGATCCGGCACGCCCTTACGCCGCGGCAAACCTAAAGAACTTGGCTGTTCATGATCTGGCACGTCCTCATGTTTTCTGATAGTTACCATCTACACTTGTTATCAGATCCAGTTCCTATTTACCTATTTTGAAGAATCTTCGGAGCAATATTATAAGCCCGTAAAAATATTTGCCATGCAATCATGAAACCAAAGCACCCGTCAATACGTAAAAGTATTCAGACGGTGTAAACATGAACTGAGGCCCCTCCCTCTAATTTCTGATGACAACAAAAAAAACGTAAAAGTATTTAGCATGCAATCATGAACTGAAGCACCCTAAACTCTTCAAAGCAGCGTGGAAAATTTCACACAAAAAAAATAATGGCAACATCCCATGATCAATTAATTAACATGAGTTTTGTTTTGCTTTGTTATTCAGTGAGGACACTAGCTACAGCCATCGTGGTCCGTGGCGATATAAGTTCTAAATATTTTGTGTTGTTGACAAGGCGACTATCAGTTTCAAACATAAATTGGAGTGAGTTGTCTTTTTGCCAAACAATTTCTAACCTACTTGAAGGGATATTGACAGGTTGTATTGATGGGAACGCGTGGGCGGACCGGTGATCGGGTACCTTTCGGGGACCTCACAAATACAACCCATGGGGGTAGGTTTCATTTTCTCCCATAATGCTCGTATGTTTGCAACTCTTCCACAAGGTTCATTGAAACTAATCATACCCGTATGACTTTGTTGCCACTATCAGATGAGGATCGGAATGAGCACAAGAGGCAGAGGGATATAGAACAACACGCAACAAAGACCGATCAAAGGGGTGAAATAAACAAAAACATTGTGTTGAGACTCCCCATGAAATAGGTATGGACGTGTTGATTTGTGTCACTTTAAAAACCAAATAGAGCTATTAAAGGAAATAGACAAAAAACAGAGATGGTAAAATAGAAAAATATTTATTGCTCCGCCGTGACAGTACTGAGTTTATAAACCTACGATATGCATGATTAATTGTGTTACTTTCACAAAAACTTGTTTGGATTAAATATCACTTTAATATTATTTTTAATGTCATAGTATTGTTATCTTATCATGCGATCCATATTTTTTATATAAAATTTTGTTATCCCGTAGCAACGCACGGGTATTTAACTAGTATTTAAAAAAAGTACAGTAGGGGCTCATGCCCTCCTGTTTCCCTAAAAAAAACTTGAAAGCAAGTCCAGCTAATGAACTGCTACTAATTCGTCAGCATTACATCTCCTTTGTTATATATACAATATACAAGGTTTAGGAGTCAGGGTACGTAGAAAACAGTTCCAAGCATTTTACATACAGGAAATTGGTACAGATACTCTGTACAACTTCAACTTATTTCAATTCTAATACTATTAGTATTAGCTGGCAAGTCTGTTTAGCTGTCTCTACAGTTAGACGTGAATAGATGCTAATGAATAGAAGTTCAAGAGTAGGGACAGTGATAGAGAAAACAAGCAGCAAAATGCAAACGTCGCCGCGGCCTTGAAGCGGCCGCAATGGTTATGCTTGTTGGAGCATATCATCATATCGTAGTCTATGAAGTGGATGATACGTGTCGCAGCGCTTTCTCCTGTGAAGGTCACTAGCCAAGTGATTTGCATGAAACAAAACTGTGATCACTAAACAGGGTAGAGGAAATCAAAAGGCAAATGCACTCTTATCTTCCCTAAGAAATCTACGGCTCATGTGAAGTGATTACTAATTACCCCGTCTCCGATGGAGAAGATAGCAACAAGCCAATGGTTTCGATACGGCGCCTAACAAGCATTGCATAGACGCCCAGAACATTTATGCAAATACTCCACGTAAAACTCAAAAGATTTGATGCAACAAGGTACCTTCACAAAATGGAACTCATTAGTTGGAATCATGTCGGTACGGTGCTCTATGGAATCATGCCAATAGGGGTAATTAGTAATCACTTCTCCATTGGAATCATGCCAATAAGGGTGCTCATGCCCCCCCGATGAATCCTCCATTGTGCCCAAGGTTGTTGCTACCCGTTTGGGGCTTGTGGTCTGATTGTTTCATGTGTTGATCGGTTACGTGGGCGCCCACCAGCTTCCCTCATGATCTTGAATTCAGGTAATTTCCCATGCAACCAAAATCAAATTAAAAGTGCAAAAATGTATTGCATAGAAGCTGAATCTTTACCTTTCTGTGCAAATTACATTGTGTAGCGACCTAATTAAAGTAGTATCTTCAACTTTTTGCACAGGTGTCTTGTACTAGCGGCTAGCGGTGCAGTTTATTTGGAGCTTGTTGATGTGGTGTATAGATGTATATGCGGCTGTCGTCACAAGGTCACTTCAGAACCATTGGCTATTGTTTCTATATACCATCAGTGATGATGTTCATTCCATGAGTATGTGTTACAATAATATTCCATCAATTTGAACACCGGGAGAGCAAGGGGGCGAGCACGGGCCATGACCCCCCTGACCCCCAATGCTGCTTAATTTTTTTAACGACTATGCTCTAGTTGGGTCTAAGTCTAAACTCATACTATTTGGTCGTGCATCTCCGCTTCTCCCACCATCTGCCATGTACATGTACCTTTTTTAAAATCAAATTTTCCCCTGTACTAGTTATGCCAATTACAGAGTAGCACGCTGAATTTTTAAATGATTGACAAGACCTCGACCGCCAACGAACAAGATTGAGTACATGGTCAAGTTAATTTTTGCTTTCGCTAAAAAAATAGCACGCTTTTGCCAAGCTATGACTGTGTCCTCTGCACTTACTGTATTGTTGAATCGTCGATGCATCTTTTCTTTAGTTACCCCTTTGCAAAAGCTTGTTGGAACACCCTGAGTTTGGTGATTCCAGATAATCTCCTGGTTACTGAAATTATTGAAATCCTCAGACTGCAGCTTCATTTGTCTTTCTTCATGGAGATTATCATGACCATGTGTTGGTCGATTTGGTCCTGTAGAAATAACCTCATCTTCAGAGGAATTTTGGCCACGGTACAGCAGTGCAAGTCAACCTTTAAGTCTAAATTTGCCTTAGTTATTCTAAGAGCAAAAGATTCCTATCACCCAGAGATTGATTCATGGCTAGAAGCTTATGTATAATTCTTCTTATTTTCTTTGTAACTTTTTTTTTTTGTTTCGTGAGGTTTGCTGTAAAAGACTTTGTACTATTAAGTTTTTAATAAAAGCATAGTAGGGGCTTGCACCCCTCCTGTTTTCATAAAAAAAAAGCAGGCTATAGCAGCTAGAAGCAGCGTGCCGCTAAATTCATTAGCGCTATAACGCCAAATAGTGTCAAAATAAGCGCTGCTATGGCGTTATAGCCAAGCTCCCGCTAAATTCTATATCCTGTGATTTTAAAAGTGTTGAAGTGACCTATCATGTTTTATGATATTCCAGAAACCCTAGTAAAATTATATACAAAATGATCTATCAAGCTCGAGGGATGGATATGTTTCATTTGGATGATGGAATCCTTTACCTCGGCTTCATTTGTGTGAGGTCTTTTGTGATTGAGGGATGCCATCTATACGAGCCTTGTCTATTGTCACAAGAGGGCAAGGAGATATAACCTTTTCTTGATTAAAATCACCATTGACAATACCCTCCTTTGTTCCAATTTTTTTTTTAAAAAAAAAAAGTGTATAAGCTTTCGTTCCTATGCTACCCATTAGAAACTAGCTTATTGGAAAATTTTTATATTTGCACTCCTTCCTATATTCAAGGAAAGCAAAGAAGAGAATATGAACTATTTTTCTCCATTCTCCCATGAAGCTCCACATATTGAAATGATGAAACACTGACACGTGGCAGATGGCATAATTGTGAGGAAGCAATCGAATTCGGCACTTGGCTGCTGTGCTGCTGTCATCGATTGATATATCGATGTGGCAGCGACAAACGAAGTGGCTACAGCGTAGCCTGGCATCGACCGAGGCCGAGGATGCACACCCGAAGCAGGCCAAGGATTTTTTTTTTTTTTTTTTTTTTTTGAGGGGTAGCAGGCCAAGGATTTGCCGTAGTGAAAGTGGCGTTTGGGCTTTGGGCTAGCGCAGCACTCCCTGGCTTGGATAGAGGGAGTGGGCCGGGGCTGGGCGACCCCCGATGAGCGGAGCGGAGGTAGCGAAGGGAGCTTGAAGGGGCCAGATGGATGCAAGCGGAGTGAGATGCAGCTGCCCAAATAAATGTGTGGACAGTGGCAAGACAAATAAGATTGGGCGTGAGTGTGCTGGGCGCTTAGCGGGCCAAATGGAAATAGGGTTAGAACAGATCCAGTTCTCCACTAATTCATTTTCTCTATTTCCTTGTGAATTTGCTATATGGGATTAGAACAAATATATGACGTGATTTTAGTAGAGTGTTGCTATAGCAGATTTAGAAATCAATTTATATAGATACTCCGTAGGAGAAAGGACTATCGCCTGTCTATGGAACAAAGCTCCTTTTCTACCCTCACTCTCCGTACTGTGGTGCCATGTACCTGTGCGGTGGGTGGGGGCGACAGCATGCGACGGAGCCAAAAATTGGTGGCTGGGTATGCCAAATGCACAAGAACCACCCTGTCAAGCTTCAAAATTTCCTGCAAGCCAATTTAAAAGCTCAAGAAAATTTCCTTTGTTCGGTGACTCTTCACTCTCATCATTCTCTCTAAATGCAATTTCTTCAACAATTGGGTTGGGGAGCTCCACCATTTGCTTCATCATCATTATGAGGTGGCACAAGTTGGGGAGCTTCACCATCGTTCTGTACTAGCACCAGTGCTAACTGTATATTGCTCTCATTACTCTCAATCTCAACAGAATGAGCATTTGGTGTGGATGTAGAGTTTTTTTTTTTTTTTTAGCAGTTTTCTCCCACAATGCAAATATGCACACACTCTTCTTCTTCCTCATCTACATTAAAAGAATACAATCGAAAGATTAGAAAAAAGAAAAATTAGTTTGTTCACAATCACTGAAAGTGGATTAGGGTGTTTTGCTCCGTGCTCACCTTGTTGCTGTTGCCTGGACAAATCAGTGTGTGGGGCAAGCGCTGCGGGGCGAGGGCAACGCCGTCACGTAGGCAGCCAGGCTGCAGAGCGCGGAGAAGGGGAGGTGTCCGGTGGGCGCTGGGCGGCGGCTGGTGGTGTCGGGATAGCGGATAGCCAACTGACGGGAGATGAGGAGGGAAGTAGCGACCTGATGGAGGATAATTTCATTAGCTTAAGTGTGTTTAAAATTCCTAGAATTTGTAATAAGTGTGCTCATTAACTTGCTCATATGAGCTCGAGTTGGGACCCGTGTCACTTCCATGTTTGGGTTAATTCCCTCCTAGAGTTTGTAACCGATTGGATGACTCGTGATTTGGGTGAAGATCGTCATTATAATGCAAGGCGGTAAGCTGTTTGGACGATAAAAAAGGTAGCGAACTGACGGAGCCAGGCAGGGTTCGGTGGTTCCCATCCTAGCATCGTTGGCTGCCAGGAAGCAGGATTTGGCCCATTAGCCATATTGGAAACAGGGTATACATATAAAATACAAAAATTGTATAAATACATGTATACATATTAATTTTTTTTTTTTTTTCAAATCTTGGGTATGCCTTGGCATACTACAGAGGCATACCCCTGGCGCCGAGCGGAGGCGGGGTCGCTGGTGGCCATGACGGGGGTTGGGGAGCGGGGCGTGGGTTCGGTTAATTCGCACGATTGTCGGGGTGAAGCGCAGGGAAGCCGGGCAGACGATGACATTCACACACACCACCACCCACCCCACCCACTCGCCTGGTCCAGCTCCTGTCCCTCAGCTCGAGCGCCGGCCGCCTCCGAGCCGCATCTCTGCGTCCGCCGCCGACCCACACCCCAGCGCACGCTGCCGGAGGACAAGGGCGTCGAACGACCCGCACCCCAGTATATGGCTTCCACCGGAATCGAGCCCCCGTTGCAAAAAGGAAACAAGCGCCTCTCGAGTCTCGTCCGATCCTAGCTAGGAATAGAAGATATATCCTCTACGGAAGACGGATCGGAGTCGGATTGGTTTTGCGGTGGGATCTTTCTAGTATATGTAGTCTGCATAGGAGGACAAGCGGGAGACGAAAACGAGCAAAAGAACCAATGGCGGTGGCGGCACTTCGTTGCGCGGCGAGAAGGCTCGGCGGCCGCGAGCTCCAGCGCCACCAGCGAACTTATGCGGCGGGCCTTGAAGGTATCCATGGCAACCGGGCTGTATGGCCCACGTCTTCTCTCCGGTCTAGATCTTCCGCTTGCTCCGGCGCTGCCAACAGGAGCACAATGGTATGCCCCTCGATTCCTTCCCCATGCTTATGTTGCCAATTGATCCAACCCATGCCCTAAAAGAATTTAGATCCCATATACTTATGTTGCCAATTGAACCCAATCCATGCTCTAAAGAATTTAGTTTTCCGTCCAGTATTAGGGTATCTTTTTTCTTCTGCATATTTTAATGCTTGACTTGCTCCCCTAAAAGAAGCATACTACAATATTCTTCTCTCTTGGAAACAAGAACATGAGCCATAAACATGATTTTGAGGTGCGCGCGTATATAGATCCATAGTCTAGTAGCGCGTGTTTGGATTTACGACACAGTTTGCCAAGCTGCCTGTGCGCTGCAGCCACAGAACTTGGCTAGTGATTGGTTCTTGCCTTCTATGCAACTTTTTAGCTGCCACATGAAAACTCAGTTCATTTTCGGTGTGGCTCTCGGTACTGTGGTGCCATTTACCTGCGCCACAACTGCGGCCACAACGCTAGTGGCTTGCAGGCTGTGGCCTGCATCCATGTAGCCCCTAGTATCTTTACCTTTCTTTAAGTGGGCATTGTGTAAATTTCATCCATGTATATTGATACTGATTTAAGCATACCTCAACTTGCTTGGGACAAAATGCTATGTTGTTGTCTATTGATACTGTTTTAAGTGCCCCACTGAAAATCAGAAAATTCGGTTGCATTCATGATCATAACAGTAGTTGCTATTATGCTCTATCATAATATTTTTGTTTACTTAAGAATTATTCTTAAATAATAACAAATTCATCTCCTGTTGCCAGCATCCTTGCAAGAAATCTACTGCAGATCCAAATGATCAGAAAAATGAACTCCTGAACGAGATACAGTATAAGAAAGAAGAGTTGTTCAATATGATTGCCAAGGCGGATAAACTCCCTTCTAGATACACAAGGGACAACATACACCTACTCATGTATCTTTCTGAACAGATACAACCTAGACCCAATGACCCCCAATGGTATAACAATATCAATAAATGCTTAATCCCTTTTCCCCTATTTCTGGCATTAGTTTATGATAACTTTTGTCTCATGTGACCTGTAGGTGCTTTTATCGAAGAGCAATAAGATTGAACAAATACTTCCAATATGGGTCGATGCTGTTACTTGGTTATATGGCCATCTCAGATGAGATCTCGCAGGTTTATGCTGCAATTGTCGGCTAATTTTAAAATGAGTTCTAGCACAGTACATCTGAAGTTGGCCTTGCCATTTGGGATCTTGAAGGAAAGAGAAGTTCTCACAGTACATCTCAAGTTCTCACTGCTGTATATTGTTGATGAAGCTAGCATTCTAATGATGGTTCCAAATTTAATGTTTGAATGGTATCATTAATGTTTCATGGAACTGATCGCTTGATTTTTTTCTTTCCAGTAATAGAAGTTGCCTTTCCCTGATGGGGGCATATATATGTCAGTAAATGTAGTTGCATACACTCTTTCTTTCATGTTTGATGTTTTTGTGTACTCTCTCCGTCCCAAATTACTTGTCGTTTTTGGCTTTTCTAGATATATTCCTTTTGTTATGTATCTCGACATAAATATCTATCTAGATGCATGATAAATTAAGGAATGTATCTAGAAAAAGTCAAAATGAGGGGAGCAGTTGATGGCGGTGACCTTGTTTCAACCGGCGGCGGCCACATCAGGTTTGTCTACCAACCTAGTTTGAAACTGGGTTGGGTCTTCAATCCCACCTCTTCTGGTGGTTCTTGTCCCCTTCTGGGTTCTTCGTTGCGGTCGATTGGAGCTTCTGGTGTTCTTGGGGCGTCAAGCTCCTCATGGCTCGATGATGTGATGGCCGTCGACCATCTTCACAGCCGGATCTTTCAACGCCTACAAAGCACGTCAGATGATGTGCTGCTCAAGACAACGCCTTCAATCTTCGTCTCTTCACCGAGGAGGTGGCCGACCTTAGGATGTGAGCTCCGGTCATCGGTGGCGTGGAACGCTGGGATTTCATTACAAGGATTGTGTTGTAATTCCTTTTTTCTTTCAAGGGTGTCTTTGTAACTTTGACTGTAACCACCAAGAATATCAATGAGTTGGGACCGCCAAGCCTTCCCATCAGAGTTTGGACCGCCAAGCCTTAAGCCATTGGCGGAGCCGGAGCACTTCAGTCCGGCGGCATCACTTCCCCGAGATCGAAGCCCACCGAGGATGACCACCACGACGAGGGCCCCCAGCCCACCGGGGGTGTTGCAATGGACGCCGCACGGGGAGCACCCAGGGGCGACAAACCACGGCGACGACGGCCTCCAGCCCACGGGGTGGTGCGAAGGGTGCCAGTGCCCGGCGGGCGATGGAGGTTAGCGGTGGCAGTTGAAACGGATGGTCTACAGTATTGAATCGGTAACCGTCAGGTTCTTTTGTCTATGGCAATCGCTCCTAAGAAAGAGATTGTTATTCTTCTTTTTTTTTTTTTTTGACCAAAGAAGAGATTGTTATTCTAAGCTGATGCGATCGAGTGGATTTGACTTCAGATGAAAAAAACTCGATTTGTAGAGGCGGAGAGGTAGAGACCATTGGGACAGTTGTCCGTACGTACAAATCCTTTGTGCAGTTGTATCCTCGATCATCATGTTGGAAATTGCGTATTGTGATGAAAAGAAAATATAAAAAGTTGAGTAGAAATGTAATGTCAGTTGTAAAAAGGTAAAAAGAAATTGTCAAGTAAAAATTGTCTCCTTGATGATCATGCTCGAAATCAAGTATTGTGATGGAAAGAAAATGTAAAAAAAGGTTTTTTGTGCATCTCAAAATATAAAAAGTTAGGTAGAAACATAACATGTGTCAGTTTTTTGGTTTTTGAAATTAGCAGCAACAACTCATCCTTTTATTTAGCCCTGATTTTATCTACTATATATGATTTTTTATGTATTCTTGCCCACTAAATTTGCTATCATTAAGTGCTCCCTTATTTAGACCTGGTTTCCCCTATATATATGTGTCAACATTGTACAGCTACAGAGCGCACACTCCACCGGAGAAGAATACAAACTCTCTCTTGTCCCCAGGAACTCACTCATACAAGTAGGCTCTCGGTGCCATGGAGAAGCACACAATAGTTTTGCTTTCTCTCCTCCTCCTCGGGTGCGTTTCAGATCTTGCGCAATGTAAGTAATATATACAGTAAATCTTTGTTTCAATTCTTTGTCTAATTTCATTTGTGGAGTTTTATATATGCCTATAGCTAATTCAAACGACAAGCAGGGTAGGCTACTCTAATTAGTATGACATTTTCACGGCTTAATTTTAAATATTGGAGAAACAGACCGGCTGATTGATGATATAGGTGTTGACGACGAGATCCGTGTGAACATTCCACCAGGGAGGTGCTACCATTCCGTGTGGATAAGCAATCCATGCCTAGTTCACAAAAAGTGCTGGTGCTGCTGGGACACCACTGTTTGCTACACTACCGAGGATGACTGCAAACGTGCTTGCCACAAAAGATAAACAATACTGCTAGTAAGAATACTCTTCGAGTGAAAGAAGAAACCAAGCGCTTCTATTTCAGTCCAGTTTGATCTCTCCGTCGTTTGCTTATTGCGGTTCACGAGAACGATCGATCATCTCTCTCCGTCGTTATATATATATGGTGCATGTATTTATACAATCGATGGATGCAGTTTTATTGAGCTGTATGTTTTTTTCCATATGATGAAATAAAAATGTCAGCTTAAGCGTGTTGCATACTTCCGCATGTCACCATTGTATCTGGATCTCACCCAGTTGTCTTATATGTGTCTATATACTCCCGCTGCCCTGTTCGAATAGGGTCACCCTGCACATTCATGACCTCCTCCCTCAGGCTTGGTTCCCCACTAAGTGAACAAGCTTGAATCATGTTCCTATGTAACGCATTTGCAACAATTTATAACTAACCTTGCTTTATCTTTCATGTGACCAAGAATGAAGAAACTTATGTGTATATATGTCTCAACTCTAGTTTCTAGGTACACCCTACTGATTCGATACACTAATAAGGTTATTTCAAAGCACATCAATTACTGAAATGTTAAATTCTTTTTATTTATTTATGTGTATATAAGCAGTCATCTCCATCTTGCTACTAAATATTTCTAATGTTTTTACATCTACCCATTTTTCATACTTAGGAGGCTTTCCTCACATAACTTAAGGTTCTCATCCGGTGATACCTAATAATGCCTCTACAATGTCGAAGCATTTTAAATTAACCTTTCCCGTCAATCTGTTTCAGAACTAGACTGGCCCTGTTCTGCTATGAAGCTGGAACCATGAGCATCAATGGATCCAAAATCTCAAATCGTTTGCTCATTTATTTTTTTACTGCTGTGTAAGTTTTTATTGTTGTTTTGGATGACTTATACCAGTGTTCAGATTCTCTGTATTTTATATCTGCCTCTTATGTGAGCTTGTCAGAATAGCATCAGATTGCTCATTTGTGAGTCAACATCATGGTGTGTTTTGTTTTGCTTCCTTGTCCTTTTATTGAGTTAATTAGGATCCTTGTTTGTAGGGTAGGATTGTAGGAGAAGAGAAGCTGATCATGTTGGGTACCATGCCTTCTTATAGCTTCAGTTTCAGTAGCATGTGGGGACCAAAGAATTTTCTTGTTTATTTTGAGGTCGTGTAGATCAGTTCTAGGAAAGAAATCTGGCCATTCCGGTGTGACAAAAAAGATGGTCAATCTTAGTCATCATTGGAATCTGTTGGCCACTACACCAGGTAAATTTTTTGCCTTGTAAATCAATAGGACAATAGGGGTTACTTGGAGGTCATCAATAGTTCTTCTGAAAGCGTTGAGAAGCATCAGGTTGACACGGTTATTATTTTTGTCCTGGACTCGACATATCTAGTTGAAATCACCCAGGAGTAACCAAGCTGGGCGCATAAACTGTTTTATGTTGGTGATCTCCTGCTTGAATGCCTGCTTCTTTGCACCGGATTGAGGGCCATAGACACTGGTGATCGACCATGTTTGATTATCAGCCAACATTACGACATCAGCAGATACCATATTTGTCGTGGTTTGCAGGTGCTCTAATCTGCAGATGCCTGTGATGCAGCCATTAGAATTCCCCCAGAAGCACCTATAGAGGGAAGGGTGACACAATTTTGCACGAGATCAGGTCCCACAGTTTCTGAAATGAGATTAGTATTCCAAACCGCAATCTTAATTTCCTGTAGACAGACTACTATCGCACCAGAGGAGATGATTAAATTGTGAACACTTGCCCTCTTTACCCCCACCATCGAGTCCTCTAACATTCTAACACATAACATTGAAACCTTTAGCTGAAATAAATAATAACCCAAGCCAACTAATCAAAGTTACTTAATTAGTCCAGGGGATGCGCCTTAACAAATACCAGTCTGACCGAAGGAACATAGGGGGGCTTGAGCCCCCACTACCTCCATGATTCAGCAGTCCGCGGCTTACCTGCATAAGGACGTATTCAATGCCGGCGGCTTACCAGCATAAGGACATATTCAATGCTGATTGTTGGTAGCGGGTGGATGCGCAAATTCTTCGCTAGAATGGTGTTTAGGAATGCCGCACACGAAGCAAGGGCCCCAACAACCAAAACCAAGAGACCATACACAATTTCCTTTCTGTAGTGTATGGTGGTAGTCTCTTTGCATGCATCCGCCCGGCAGGCGCAATGTGTATTCCTTAGCCACTCGCAGAATCAGCTATAAATAAAGGATCGACATGCACCAACGAGCATAGTTCAATCCTCAGTGAAGCCTCTATCGTCTTGCTACATGTAAGTTGTTTGACTTGTTTCATGTAAATCCTCATTACTTATTTTCTATTTGCCTTTTATTTTTCGATGTAGTATTGACCATCAGATTCATCAAGTTTCCATATCATCACTAACATACTAATCAAGAGGTAATTATGTTTTTCTTCTTTATCACTGAAAAACTAGCAGTAGTACTTGTAGTAGATTGGTCAATCTGCTAGAGTTGCATATAAATTATGCAATCGAATTGGTGAAGCAGTTCAGTTCGATCAGCATTTGCACTTGTTCTCGTTTGTGGTATGTTCTCATCATCTATCTTTACCTCTAGGCCAAACTAGTGTGTGTGCTTGAGTTTCGGTGCTGCTCACCTCTGCATGGCAACTGGTTTGCAACATTGCATTCTATCCGTATTGTTTTTGTGTTCACTTTAATACTGTAATTTGTAGATGGTATGTTTCATGAATTTGCCTATGGCTGATGTTAGAGTGGAGGAAAGATTAGTTCAACCTTCATTAGTAGTAAGGTCTAGAGTTAGATGGCTGGAAAATGATGTATGAGTTATTTGCTTCTGCTTTTGGTTACAATGTGTAAAACCCTACCATGTGTAAAGCCATGGCTGTTGTCCCCCTAATACGCTCATATTATTATGTACAAGTCGATTCAACCATGTTGGGTACCATGCTGTTAACTATGAGGCTGGTTTCCACCACTCCCAGTTCCTTCGAACTATTGATGTACATTATTGGCAACTCCAGCTTAAAACATTATATAACATTTGGGTATATGTTTTATTCTTATTAGTTGTATCTTTTATTGTGTCGGCAATGAATAATAGAAATAGTTTAACTTGTTAATTATAGTTCCATGTATATATGCTGGTATGCAGTGGCGGATCCAGGATGAGGACGAAGGGGCTAAATAATGGAAGTTTAGAGTTAGGGATAACGGTACATTTGAGTTTAAGTACGGATCAAGGAGGGGCTCGAGCCCCCCCCCCCTTGGTCCGCTCCTGCAGGTACATTTTCCTGGCAATACTATTCTAGATGTTTGTGTGCGCGGAACAACACCACTGTGTCTGAACGACCTAGGCGTAAAAGTGTTTATGATAGTGATAGATTCTGTAAGTTATTACTATGATGGATGAAAACATCAACGGTTGATGCTTGTACAAACCGCTCTTTTTTTCGCAATGGGTACTGGTTGGTGATTTTTGGGATCCGATAAATGCCACATGTCCATTGTATACGGATCTCTAGTGTGGTTGGCTGGCGTGTTGCCACATGGCAGTCATTGCTAAGTTGCGTCACAGCATCATGCGTAAAACCATAAGGACTTTCTGCGTGTCAGAAGCTTGACACACTCTAAATTGTTGTGAATAATTTTTTCAATTGTTATGTGCCGTTATGGCTGGCAACACTTCCAAATTGCAATTTTTTTATCAATGAATGACCTGACTGGAATGATCCCAGTTGACTGAGCAGCCACACCCGTGAGAAAAATCTACAAGGTAGATTCCACCAGAATTGGGACAGTTGCGATAACTAAATAGCTTGTGTCATCCAAATTTCATATCTGCTTTGTCCAAATGCAGAAGCCTTACCAACTTCAATTGTAATTTGCTAACCAATTTCCTACGGTGAATCCACATGATGATAGTGGATGTGGCATATGATACAATCAGCAATCTGACGAGATATTTGAAGCTACTCACTTGAGAAAGAAAGTGAAACAAAACCTAACTTCACATCCATTGTTTTAAGTTAAAGTACTTAAGTTACATAGAAAAGAAGCCTATCAAAGGAGGGCTTGTCCAACCAGAAAGATATCTCATAAACCACAAAGGGATACGAAATCAGCTCATGGGCAAGATCTCGCTTAAACGCTTTCCGCCAGCAGTGCACCAGAGCCTAGCCTCATCTCTAATTTTCCCAGAGTTCCAAAGTAATGTTTTTCGCACACCAGAGCAACGGTCTATGGAAAAGAAAGGAAGGCACAATCTTCTCTTTTCTGCGATCTGGGCTTGGAGGGCTCCCAGAGCCTGTTCCCCTTGCTCGGTTTCCTCTTCTTCATCTTCTGTAGCGCTTTCGAGGAGCCCTTCGAGCGGATCTGTGGGTGTTGCTCGGATCGGCGACCTTTGCGTCATCGGTTGGCGGACTACCCCCCACCGGCCACTGCGGCGCCCTGCGGGGGCGGAGGGCCTTCTTCTCTAGTGACCTCCGACACCGGGACGCCGGGGGTCCAAGATGACTTGGTCCCCTCGCTCCCCGCAGCCCACCGGCGCGAGCTGCTGTTAAGCGGTGACCGCATGCTGACCTTGATGGGTTCGATCTGCGGGGTGCCCTCGGGGCGGGGTTGCTCCACTACGGCGCGAGCATCCGTCGTCGGCGTGTGACGAGCATGGCCGGGCTTTTAGTGTTGCTCCCACGGGCGGCGCCAACCGTGGGGATCGATCCTCCCCCCTTAGCCTCGGCTCCTCCAGGGGCGGGAAGGGGCGAGGGCTTCCCACGGGGATGAGACGGAAGGCGAGGAGGCGCGAGGTGACCTCCGAGTGGCTCGACCTTCGGGCGTTGCCGAGGGTCGGGTCAATCGGAGGGTGCCCTGACCTTGAACGAGAACGGAGGCTTCGCGTGAGGCGGATCAAGGAACAATGGAAAAACGAGTAAATGGCAATTAAACCGGCCACCAACCGATCCCATTCCTTGAGCCCGTACTCGGGTATTTATAGGAATACAAAGGGGTCGAGGGGGGGATTTACAATTTGGTACATGGTAGGTGGGGGAACACACACTTATAGGTGGACCCTCACGGGGGTAGGCTAGTAACTATTCGTACAGGGGCTAATGTGGGGGAATACACTTTCGACTCCTTCTAAGCCCGGGGAAGTAGGGTTTCCCGTTGCCCGGCCACCCCCCTTTGTTCCCGCGGAGGAGACTTCTCCTGGAGGGTCCCCTCCGCTGCCTTCTCACGCGGCTTTGGGGGGGCCTTGGTTCTCGCCTTCGACCGGCGACCTCGAAGGCCTGACTCATCGCCGGTGGGTGGAAACTTGCCGCCTGCTCCTCCGCAGAGGGGCCTCCGTGGCAGGTCCGCAAGACTTCATCGAAACTTGTTAAGGGAGGATTCGTTCTTGGCCCCCCGTAGTGAGGCCTGCGGGGCTGCCGGGGTTGGCGAGGGTCGCCCTCCCCAACAGATCTTGAAGAGTTCTACAAAACTCGTATTCATGAGTTTTCAAGTCGAGACCGTTTAGGGCTTCGAAAACTGGCTCGAATGTGTCATTTTAAAATAATTAAAGTTTGACTTGGTCAAACCTTGGTCAAACAGAGGATCGAAATGACCTCGACCGAAAAACTTTTGAATACAAGGGTGTTCGAACTCATCAAGATATACACATTTTGTACAGTTCATTTTTCAATTTGAGAAAGTGTTAGAAAACACTAGTCGCAAAACCATATATCTCACATAGAGTCTCTGAGAACTCTATGGGGAGTTGTCCATTTTGAACTACACTTTTCGAACATTTTCCCAAATGCAAAAATACCTGAATAACAATTGTAGATCTTGATGAGTTATGAACTTTTAGTATTCGTGACTTTTCAAGCGAGAGGTTGTCTGGGGCTTCGAAAACTTGTTCGGAGGAGTCGAAATTTAGAAATCCAAAATTTGAATCGCTCAAAATTCATCTAATAAAAAGTTGACCAAAATAATAATCGTAGATCTCGATGATTTGTAAATTTTTTTGTTATTTCTCACTTTGCAAATAATAATTGTAGATCTCGACCAAAATAATTTGCTGCTCCAAAAATCACCTAATCAATAGAAATTTAAAATAAAAAAATTAAAGTAATAGTAAAAACAACCTAAATTATCACTAAGGCCCAAGGCCCAGCAACCCTATTTGTATCTGCACCGTTGGATGGACCGGATCGACGGTTAAGATGAAACTAAAACCCTACTGCTCCCTCCCGTGCCCCGCAAAAATTGAAACCATAGAGAGAGCTCAAGCGCGCGCGAAGTAAAATTTTCGTGACCTTATCCTATCACCCTGCCTACCCAACCTCTCCCCATCCCCAAATTCCCCTCTCTCCACACTCTCTCTCTCTCTCTCTCCCCTCCCTCCCTCCCTCCAGATGGCGACGGCGAGATCCACCGGCTGCGACCACCACCACGCCTCGCCGCCGGCCGCCGCAAGCTCCACCGTCTCCTAGGGCGGAGGTTACCCGAGGCTGAGGAGCTCGTGCGCGCGCGTGGGGGTGGGGAATCCTCGTGCTCAGCTCTCGAAACCCTAGGGGCCAGTAGGTGGCGAGGCTTGGTCGGCGGCGATGGACGTCGACTCGCGCATGGTGACGGAGTCCGACTCTGACTCCGACGCCCGCGGCGGCGGTGGGTCGGGGGTCCGGGAGCGAAACCCCTCGGCGTCTGCGTCCTCGCCCCAGTCCCCGTCCACGTCCCCTTCCTCGTCCGCGCCCAGGACGCCCACGGCCGTGGCCCTGTCCCCGGGGTAGACGGTGATGGATGCTGCGCTGAACGAGGAGGACGGGCCCGGGAGCCGGTGCTGCGATGGACAAGAAGGGGGTTCAGGTACGAACATATTCTTCCACTACTTCTCTACGATCGATCTTCGAGCCGTAGCCCGGTCTGCATCGGGAACCCTATTCGTGCGTGTTAAATCTGCTAGCAACTGAACCTGTTCGTGTAGAATCCGCTAGCAACTGACCTTTGCGGGTCGTCTCGTTCTTATATGTGTGCGCAGATGAGCGGCATGAGATGGCCAGGGTGGATTCGGATATGTTCACGGCCACCATCCTGCAGGTGGATTTCCTGCACGAGCTCGGTAAGGATCGTCTCTCTCTTGCTTGTGAATGAATGACCGAATTTTTATCCATTTTCAGAAAAAAGGTATCTTGAACTTTGAGGTGGCATGAGGTGATTTTTTTTCTTGAACTTGCTGCATGGTTTTCGATTTAGGAATGTTTTTTTGTGTCATTTGAATGGTGTGCTCAGATTACTGATTACTGGTTACTTGTTCATTAGTGTCCCACTCAATCTGAATGCTTTGATAAAGTAGTTTACTAGGGACCAAGCTTGGTCAGATTACAAATAGTTTCACTCTATACCTTCAAAAGGCATGTTCCCCAATCATGAATTGTTGTTGATATTCATATGAATTTGAACGGTTTCATAGTGTTTGGGTGTGCCCTGTCTGGGCCTTCTTTATTAATTTGGTTGAGCAATGTTTCAGAGTTTAGTTCAGAACTAACATTAGATGAATGCTACTAGTTGTGCCAGGTCGAGACCATTGTTGTCGAATACTCTTATTTTCCACTTTTGCTTTCCAAATTGTGTCCCAATTCTGATTTGGCATAGGTGGTTGTGAGTTGCACTCTGTAAGCTGAACTAGTGTGTGCTGAATCTCCATGCAATGGTATCTGCTGTGCACTTGTTGTTTGGCTTGCCTTGGACTAGTCGGACACATGATTTAGATCGAGCAGAAGCACTGTGCACTGTGTAAGCTGATCATTCAGGTTGAAACGTTGTTTGGCTTGGCTTGGACTAGTCTGACACATGCTTTAGATTGAACAGAAGCATTTGAAAGGTTGCAAACTTAGGACTAGTACTGATTGTCTGCACTCTATCTCTCTCTACCAAAAAGTGTGACTAATTTTTACTTATTCCCTTATGAATACAGGTGCCGAGGGGTTAGTGTACCCAGATGTTCATGCACAAGGACAATAGAGGGAACTACAGCAGCGGCAAGCTACGACACCGGCTGCTGCTGTTCCAGTGACTGCAAAGGTCAACAACAAGCATGCGGGACTGCAAGTGGTAGCACCTGCTGCTGCTCCGATGGCCATGTCCCAGTCCCAGTCCAAGCAAGAAGGCAAGATTTTCGAAGTTCGAACTCTTCTCATTTTTTCTCTGTTCTTTACGTATTGGGCTGCTGGGTGTGAATGGTGAATTGAATAACTGATTGGCTTAGGATTAATTTTTTACTACTGCATTAAGCTTTTTAGTGCTATTGATTGGTTTACTCTTTACTGTAAATAAATCGGTATTTATCCCATGAAGAAAGTATAGTTTCAGATCTGATCTAGGTTGGTTCATTAAGCGTGCTACTGCTTTTGTTGATAGGATATTAAGTTTATTCTTTACTGTAAATACATTGCCTAAGGATTTCCTATACTGCTGCCGTGAATAAATATATGTCATGCAGGGAAGTACATTGACTGAATATTATGATTTGGAAATACTGTGAACTTGCTGGATTTGCTACCCTAGAGTTTAGAATTTTCCTTGGTGTTTATTTTCATTCAGATTGCCTTAGTAAAAATTAGCTTGTGGCATATATGAAACTCTAATAAAATATATAGAAGTGTGGGAAGCTTGTGCCTTTTCTTCACTCTAAATGCCCCTTTGTCAATTTTTTTTATACCTGAGACATGATGGTTGGCATCTGTACACACATTTCCATCCTGTAGCTTATCCATGTTATTCTCTCAGCAAACTGGAAACATGGCGATAACAGTACTTGGCCCCCTAAATATAAGCATGTACATGTTATGTTATTTAGCTCTTCATCGAGCCATTGTTGTCATATTATTTCCAGAATGTACGTATTGATGGTCTTTATCATATTTTTTCAGATATCACTTATGCATCTGAATGTAAAATATAGATCTCATCTTAATTAGGACTAACAAGGGATCAATGACAGTGGATCTTGGGATCACTTTTTCTTCTTTTGGTAATTTTAAAAGTTTAGCTTAGTTAAATCAATCTCTGTTTGCCCTGACTGAATGCATCCTTCGCCGATCAATAAGCTACCTAATGCTAATTTTAGACAGCCTGTTGAAATCCTTAGCTATTATTGTAGAACTTAAGATAGCTGAAATTAGTGCTATTTTTAGACAAAGAGGTTTTAAATTAACTCATGCGTATAATAACTTACTTATTTATCTACTGTACTACTAATTACTATGAGTACAATATTGATGCTTGTCTAAACGTTAGGTTATATTGCTCCATACAGGACATGTTCGTCTATGCATTTTAAATAAGCCTACTGTAGTGCTATAGGTCTCTCTTTCATTCAATAGTCTAAGCACACATTTATCCATTGGGCCTATGTTTTCAATTCATTTGCCTTGCTTCTGCTGCTTGATCTCAACTATACAAGCTCATGGTTTCTTCTATCCCCACATTGGTTTCAATTGTCTAAGTTAATAGCCATACAAACTAACTGCAGTTTCTACCATTGGGATTTGGGACTTCATATAAAAAACTGAACCTATACTGGAGTTCTGTACGTTAAAGAGCTTTTGCCTTAGCCTAACATATTCCTGCTTATAGTGCTGCAAGTTTGCAAAAGTTAATTTTATATTTTTTAAGGCTGGTAATTTCTATTCCACAATGGTTAGTGAAAGTTCCTTTGACATTCATGATAAACGGTCTGACTAGAAAATGTGAACTAAATGTTGTATGTCATGCAAGGATGACAATTTGAAACAAAATTGTTCCATGTGTGCCAAACTGTTACTTGTCTATGTTCTAATATAAGAGTAATTAAATTCTTTTTGTATTATGCAGGATATTCAGGGGTGCATTTTGGCAAAGAACACATCAGGAGAACAAGAGGCTCAAAGAGAGTCTCCATGCCACCTGCTGGACAAGACCAAACCACTAGAATGACTAGGCAGAAGATGAGGAACCATCAACTGAGGACGGTATGTTGGTATCCATGGTACAACTGCTAATGTACTCCGCTCCAAAAAAACATGCAATTCTAGCACAGTAACTTGTTTAAGTCCACCAAGGTTGACCAATTATAGATAAAAAAAACTATAAATAATTACAATACCAAATAAATATCATTAGATTATTTATGAAATATATTTCCATAATAAATTAATTGGAGCTATAAATATGAATAGTATTCTCTAAAAACTTGGTCAAACATGGACTACTTTACTTGGCACGCAACCCATAGTTGCAACTTTTCTAGAACAGAGGTAGTACAAGAAGATGCATTGCTTGCTGTTGACTGTCCTACAAAAGATGATGAGCAGATCCAAACAGGCTTTGAAGGCAAGAAAAATTACCACTTGTCTAAATTTCGTGTGTAAACAACTTTGTTGCCCTACCATTTCCCATACTCATCAAAATATGTCTAACTTAGTGCCTTATGACTTATGAGTGATGGAAAGGGTCCTAAAGTTATGCCATTTTCATCCTAATAACTAGAGTTCAGATTTATGTTTTAGCAGTGCGTGTTGGTAATGCAGAGACAAATAAATAATATGTTCTGTTAATATATTTCTGTTGGCATCATGCAGACACAATTCTTCTGGAGATGGATATGATTTTGTGGCCAGAGGTTGCAGTCGTATTACTGGACATTGCTGATGTACCGAAGAACATGATGGTGGAAGTCCAAGTTACCTTGTAGATAAACCCTGTCTACAAACTTTATGTGTATATAATAGAATGATATGAAATATGCCATAGTGTTTGGTTGTGTGTAATGTAGGGGCTCACAGTATGAGAGCTGTCATATGTTGTATTCCCAATGTCACATCATTGTAGTAGTTTGTATAACACATAATGTTATGAATAAAATAATGATTGATACTGATCCACATGTTGCAACCGGTTATTATGGTGGTAAGAGACGTGAAACGTTTTCGAAGCAATAGAGGCAATCACATCTAACGACCAACCAAATTGTGTGGCAATAGAGTGCTCTACTTCTAGCCTCCAAAACGTTTTTAGTGGTAATAGAATGTCCCACCTATAACAACCAACCCTATTGGTGCCAATAAGCTATCCACTAACACCCAAACCAACTTGGTGGCAATAGAGAACACCACCTATCGCATCGAAACCCACTTCGTAGTAATTGATGGAACCACATATAGCACCCATAGAACTTTGGTGGCAATATTGGACGTCATGTATAGCATCCAAACCCACTTGGTAGTAATAGATGAGATCACATATAACACCCAAAGAATTTTGGTGGCAATATTGGTCGTCAAGTATAGCATCCAAACCCACTTCGTAGTAATAGATGTGATCACATATAGCACCCAAAGAACTTTTGTGGCAATAAAGGACACCTCTTATAGCACCTAGAAGCAAATTGTGGCAATAGATTGTAGCAACCACAACTAGAGCGTAGCAATACAATGCTTTGCAACGCCTCTTTTTATATTTGCAACGCCGGTGTTAGATGCCATTGAAACCTCTAGCATCACCAAATGTTGCAATAGAATACAATAGCACCAACTAGAGCGTGGCAATCTAGTCTTGTTTCAACACCTCATTGTGTTGCAATACAAAAAAAATTGCAACACCCAAATGGCAATGGTGGTTGAAGGTTAATACCACGGACTTTTGCGCATCTCTAAAATACCAAAACTTTTGGTTGCAATTTCAGCTATTGCACCCAAAAGGGGCATATTACAACACAATTTGTGTGTTGCTATTGACCGGAAACTACGTAGTGATATTTGAAGGATTAACAACCTTGGTGTGAAGTTATGGCTCATGTTGTGTTCAACCATGTTGGGGGAAAGCCTCCGTTTTTTGATGGGGTCAAGAATTTTGACTATTGGAAGAGAACCATGAGGATGTACTTGGGATCAATCAATAACCAAGTATGGGATGTGACCGAGAAGGATTATGTCATCCTTGATCCTACCAACCTCACTCCCACCGACAAGTCCAACAAGCAATGCAACACCATGGCATTGAACACATTGTACAATGGCATGGATGTCAAGGTATTTGAGGGGATCAAAGACCTAGAGAAGGCAAGTGAGGTTTGGGAGAAGTTGTGTGAGACCTATGAGGGCACAAAGGTGGTGAAAAGTGCCAAATTGTATGTTCTCAAGAGTGAATTTGAGAATTTCAAGATAAAGAAAGATGAGAGCATAATACCGGAGACATTCCATAGGCTCCAAGTGATTGTCAGTGATCTCAAATCATTGGGAGTGAAGACATTGGATAGAGACTTTGGGCACAAATTCTTGATGTGCTTGCCCAAAAGGTTTGCAATGTTGAGGAAAATCCTATTTAGAGGTGCATTGGACACCATGACACCTAGTGACTTGCTTGGTGAAGTGCTAACCGATAAGCAAGTTGATGGCATGGAAGATGAGGAAGAGAAGGAAGATGACAAGAACAAGAAGGTTGTGGCATTCAAGGCCGCCACCACCTCATCCAAAGCTAAGGGCAAGTCCAAGGCTCAAGAAGAAGATGATGAGGAAGTTAATCTTGATGAGATTGATCAAGAGTTTGCTATGTTTGTGAGGAAATTTAGCAAGGTCTTGAAGAACAAGAAGATGGGGCAAGGCTCTAGAAGAAGAAATGATTCATCCAAGGGCAATGAAGAGCCAAGAAAATGCTTTGAGTGTGATAGTCCTTATCACATCCTTGCCGATTGCCCAATCAAGAAAGAGAAGGAGAAGATGAAGGCATACAAGAGTGGCAAGACAAACAAGAAAAGCAAGACCATGACATTCAAGAAGACAAATGATGGTGCTTTTGTTTGTTCTTGGGATAGTGATGGCTCTTCCGATGAAGAGGAAGACAAGGCCAAGGCAATGAGTGCAATTGGTCAAGATAAGAAGCCATCTCTCTTCGGCTCATCACCATCATGCTTCATGGCTAAGGCCACAAAGGTATCATTGCATGAGCATGAAGAACTAAGTGATAATGAAGTAAAATATGATGATAGTGATGATGATGATGAATATGAACCAACTAAGGATGATCTTCTAGAGATGCTTAAGCAAACTCATATCATGCTTAAGACTAAGGACAAGGAATGTAGAGCTTTGCAAAATAGTGTAAAAACTCTTGAGCAAAACTTTAGTGAGCTAGAGGCTACCCATGAGGGTCTAAAGGAAGATCATGGGGATTTAGAGCTAGCTCATATAAGGCTTCAAAAAGCTCATGCCTTGCTCTTAGAGAAGAATGATAGAGCTTGCTCAATCATCAAGAAGGATGTTGGTTCAACATGTGACATCATAGATGAACCATTCTTGGTTGATGTTGAAGAACCATCTATTCCTTCCACATCCACATCAACCCACTCAAGCTCTACTAGTAGTGATGAAGTAATTTTAGATTCATCATTAAAAGTTGAGAATGAGACTCTCAAAAGAGAGGTGGATGAGCTCACCCACTCCTTGAGGAAGGCATATGGTGGGGATGCCCGCTTGCTAAAGTGCTTGGGTAGCCAAAGGTTTTTCCTTAACAAGGAAGGCTTAGGCTATGTCCTCAAGAAAGGCAAGAAGGCCTTTGCTACTCCAAAGCCTAGCTCTGTGAAGAGCAATGGCACTTATTGCAATAGATGCAAGCAAGTGGGGGCATCAAGAGCATAAATGTGCTAAAATGAACATGAACAAGAAATAAAAGAAAGTGCATTCCATCCATTTCGATTCATGTTATTTGCTTACCAAGGGTGAGAAGGGTGTCAAGGCAAAGTTTGTTGGCACACCTATTGTTGGCCCAAAGAAGAAGGCTATTTGGGTGCCAAAGGCTTTGGTTGCTAACCTCCAAGGACCCAAGGGAAAATGGGTACCTAAATCTTATTGATTTCTGTTGGCGTTTCTTAACGCAAACAGAATGAATTCCGCAAGCGCACGGAAATGCCGTTGTAGCTTTCACCCGAAGTATTCGGGGTATCGTATTTTCCACAGGGAAGGCATGGTGTAAAAGTCTCTAGTAGAAAGATGGGCATGATAACATGACTGTATGGTAGACCGAGGTTCACAATAGGGATGAAACAGAAAGTAGAGGATAACTTGACACACACATTCGAGCAATCTCAAGGATAAAGGAAAATGCTAAACTGGAGCAAGGCGTATCTTGGATAGCTATGTCAGAGAGCAGGTATACTACATGCTTGTACCGTTAGAGATTCTAAGTTAAGATAACCTTAGTCACTATTGGTTTACTTCGGCACCGGATCGCACCTGGTGCGCCAGTGATGCCGGCCTCCGGCTCTACTCTCTAGACGGACGTGGAGGAGTGCAAAGGACGAACAGGGCTGTCACCACCTGTCGCCTACCTCACTACCGTAGCCTAAAAACAAAGAAACGAAGGCAGCCCATAGCCTAGACACCACGCCTATGCTATCGACTACTACTCTAGCGTTGATCGGGAACATCCGTCTTTATCAGGAGTCCTCTACTAGAGCATCCGCCACGGGGACGGACGACGAACCCGCAAACCAACAAGCAACTAAGACTAACTCAAAGTAGAACTCTACTACATCTCAACTTGGATTTGGTCTAAACATGTATGTATAACTCATAAGCATAGCTATATTGATAATAAGAACAAGAACAAGATGAAGAACAAATGACATGAAGAACAAATAAGTTGATCATACCAAGTATCTCCATAGTCGATCTTGATCTTCTATTACATATTGCCAAGCTCTAATACTAACCAAAAAGTAAAAGATACAAGTGGAGAATGGAGAGAGCCCTTGTGTGGTGTGTGTTGAGGTGAGAGCACTCCCCATCTATTTATATCTAACATGGTCGGTTTCGCGCGGCTAAATAAGGAAGCACCTAGCAATACCGGCTATGCATGGCGGCATGCAACCGCCGTGGAAAGGTCGGCTCGAGAGGCGGACCGTGGGTCCGCCGACCCACTTCCAAATCCGGCCGGACCGGGGTGGCCCGCCTCGCGACCGCCTTTTCGCCGTGGGCTTCGGGCCAGCCTGATCCGTAGTTTAGGGTGCTTCTGTCCATCTTGTTCCAGTGCTTGGCCCTCTTGTATTGCACTTGTTTGATAAACGTGTTTTCCAAAGTGCGCTTCCTATGAAGTTTGGCACGTTCTCACTTGATTCCATGTATTTGTCCCGCAAAATATATTTCTCGGAATACAAGTGGAACTAGGTTAGAAGTAAAGGTATATGTGCCATTGGTGTGTAAGATTCCCTAGAAAAGACATAAGTTGGCGGTATAAAATGGTCGATAACGATCGCCAACAAGTCCCCCAAGCAACCTTTGCTCGTCCCGAGCAAATAGTTAGATACTTGGTTGTTGATCGAGTTGCTTCAATGCTGATATAATTCAAAATGTAACATGTTTATAACAAAAGCATTCCTCCTCTATTTAAATAAGTTGGCACTTATATCCACCTTTTGTTCTTCAACGTATGGGGGCTTTTGACTTTTTCCAAATTCTTCGGTGGTTGCAAGAAAGAATGGTTACTTTCGAAACACTAGTCATTCATTCCTTCGATCATCTTTCAATCCGGGATATATTTTTATTTACTTAGAAATATTTTTGAGAAAGTATGGGCTATATCTCTTTTTTTGGAGAGGTGGGTTCTTCTCACCCTCGGACTTGTGTCCTTTATTTCCTCTCTTTTTTTTCTTTCTCTTTTTTTTTTTTTAGAGATGTGGGCTCTACTCGCCCTCGGACACATGTCCATTTTTTTTTCATCTCTTCTTCTTTTTTTTATAGCCCATATCTCTCTCTCTCTTTTTTTTATCTTTTGAAGAATTAAAATTCCCGGATGTCAAGTTTCTCTTTAGAATGAAATTATAGCGATTCTTTTGCACCATATCAAATCCGCAACAACTTAGAAAAAAAGGATCATGTCTTTTGCAAACCCACAATTGTTTAAGCATTTCAAGGTGAGATATTATTTAGCCAACAAACTTTAAATATTGGGGAATACAAAGTTATAAACTAGTCACAAGTTGAATTATAGACAGAGCAACTATTCATCATTTCAACTTTTAGGGAAACTTGAACATACCAAAGTCACGTATAGGAGTGGAATCATATTTTTGTTGTTTTTATCATCTTCATTCATTATTTTTTTGAATATGGAATAAAACAAATAAAAGAAAGCTGGGAAAGTACTTACCTCTCTGCGGGGGTCCTCCCCCAAGCTAGCTCATGGCCTATGCATCGGGGTCAAACCCGATGGATCTCCAGTAGGCCTTCTGTGCTTCTTGCATATAATGCAACGATTGTTGGATGCCCGAGAACCGCTGCTCATTTTGCTGTTGCCATTGTGTTGTCCGCTGCACATGGTTAGTTATTGTATTTTGTATCTCACCTGTGCGGATCTCAATTCCTCCGACTTCGGCCGCCGAGGTTGTCGATCGCTTGTCGATCCGGTGGACCGGCCAAGCAGTCGACGGATGGTGGTAGCCCATTTGAGTCGGATGACAGCTCCTGCATCCCTGGTCCCCCTGAGCTCCCAGCTCCTCCTGAAGGCTGAGTGTACCCCCAAGGATACTGATACTCGGGTGTCACCCCAGGAGTGTGCACGGTCTGGTATACCCGAGGCGTCGGGACGTACTGTGGTGTAGCCCATGGCTCCTGTGAGCTTCCAGGCTCATCTGCTCCCCTTCTCTTGTATGACCTACGAGAGGCAGAACTTCGACGCGCTTCGACCACTCTTCACCAAAAAGAAAGGCTTCAAGATGGGAAAAGTTGACACTACCCTCTTAACCAAAAAGATTGGCAAAGATTTGTTTGTGATGCAAATATATGTTGATGATATCATCTTTGGATCAACAAATCAAGAGTATTGTAAAGAGTTTGCCAAGATGATGGCAAAAGAGTTTGAGATGTCAATGCTTGGAGAGCTCACATACTTCCTTGGTCTTCAAATCAAACAAATGAAGAATGACACCTTCATTAGTCATGGGAAATACATTAGAGACATGATCAAGAAGTTTGGCATGCAAGATGCAAAGGGCATTAACACACCAATGGGTACCAATGGATCATTGGACAATGATGAAAGTGGCAATATGGTTGATCAAAGGTACTATAGGTCATTGATTGGAAGCTTACTCTATGTGACCGCTTCTAGACCCGATGTGATGTTTAGTGTTGGCAAGTGTACAAGATTTCAATCCTCACCTAGAGAGAGTCACCTCACTGCATCAAAAAGGATATTGAGGTACTTGAAGCACACTCAAAATGTTGGGCTATGGTATCCCAAGGGGTCAAACTTTGAGCTTATTGGATATTCGGATTCCGACTATGGGGGATGCAAGGTTGATAGAAGAAGCACAAGTGGCACTTGTCAATTCCTTGGAAGATCTCTAGTATCATTGTCATCAAAGAAGCAAACCGGTGTGACACTTTCAACCGCCGAGGCCGAATACATTAGTGCCGGTAGTTGTTGTGCACAATTGCTATGGATGAGATCAACATTGAAGGATTATGGATTTGATTTCCATCATGTGCCTTTGTATTGTGACAATGAGAGTGCTTGGAAGATGACTCAAAATCCGGTTCAACATACAAAAACCAAGCACATTGACATAAGGCATCACTTCATAAGAGATCATCAACAAAAGGGTGACATTGCTATCCAACCTATTGGCACCGAAGATCAACTAGCTGACATCTTTACAAAGCCACTAGATGAGAAGAGGTTTTACAAGCTAAGAAATGAGTTGAACATCCTTGACTTCTCCAATATGAGTTGAATGCACCCCACACTTATGACATGCCTCTCCTTCAAGCAAAGCCAAGGTAAAATTGGTTGACATGGCATTCATGATATCTAAGGACTTGTTAGAACATATAGACATATAACTTGTGCCTTAGGAAGCATTCATGGAAAATAAAAGGATTTCAATGTATGTATGCCATCACTATTGCTATTTATGGTTGTTTGATCTAGTGATGACATATGGCATGTTTATGGGCTTGCAATCTCAAGTGTTGAATTTGGCTATCTTTTCACACATATGCTTCAACATAGGCAAGATAACCCTTGTCATGAGGTGTGAAGAAGCTTGTCTTTGGTTCAAACCGAAATATATGTTTGACAAGTAATCCAAATTTGACCAAATTTGAGCACTATTCTCTCTTCCATAACACAACATGGTCATACCTTTTGTAGAAATTGTCGACAAAGGGGAGAGATTAGTGCATGAAAGGTTTTTGGAAAATTAAACATTTCACAAGTGGTTCACACAAGTAGGGGAGCAAGCTCATAAATAATTTGTTGCATTTGATTGTGCACTAACATATGACTTGCTCATTGCACATGTATTTAAATTCCATATATACATGCTTGTGTGGTGTATGCTAGTTTCATGATTCACAAGTTGCTTTATAAGTGGTTGAGTAACTAGCATGCATAGGAGCTAGCTAGATTTTCTAAATTCCGCTCTTAATTCAAGTACCTTGCTTATAATGTGATCTCACGTGGTACTTTGAGTTTTGATGAAAATCTAGTTACCTTGATGCTTGTATGGTGAAAATGGCACAACTCGATTGGTATCACGCTTTTAAAGGTCCATTCCTTTCACCTAAGCATCATTTTGGTAACATAGCTCACCCTCAATTTCAATATTCATACATGTATGCAATGCTTCATTCCAAACTCGTGGCATACATGTAGGGGGAGCTCATGCTACCAAAACCGAACTATGATGTTTGTCCAATCCTATGATTGTAAGCAAAATGCTTGGACAACCATGATATGTTCAAAAACATTAATCATAAAACCTTTATGCGGGTTGTCACCAATTACCAAAAAGGGGGAGATTGAAGATCTCTAGTTTGGTTTTGGCTAATTAGTGACACCTAAGGACTAATCTCTCGATGCTAAGTGTTTGACTAGATTGGAGATTGATCGTGCTTGAGTTGGTGCTTTGTGATCATGGAGGATGGATCGAGGTGATCCAAAAGATGATCAAGCATCCAATTCGGTGTGGTTTGGAGATCAATTGAGCCCCAAGGCAAAGGTATAACCATAGGGCTTTTGATTTTACACTCAAGACACCATAGAGGGTGTGAGTGATTATAGGATCGATAAGCCGTACTATAAAGAGGGGAAACTTATCGTACACATCGGTCATCCAGTGCCTTTAGGTTCAAAATTCATATGCATGCATTCTAACCTAAAGAGCTAACTCCGTTCTTGTCGAAAATGGTTTTGAAAATGCTAACACATGGTGTCGGGATGTTCTTCGACGTGTCGGCAACAAGAAACAAGTGACGGAAGTCGGTTTGAAGCAAAGGTGAAGAAACGGCAACACAACGACGGAATTTCGCGGCTTCAGAGGCGGCCGGACGCTGTGACCGGACCCGTGACCGGAAGCATGCAGATCGACCGGGCCGCGACCGTGTGTGGTTCCGGTCAAAGAAACAGAGCATGTTTTCGTGGTTGATCTCGGGGGGGACCGGACGCATGCACCGCAAGCATGCACCGGACGCATGATTTCCTGACCGGACGCATGCACAGGGGTTCTAAATTTGGTAGGTTGGGTTTGTCAGTTCTGACCGGACTCATCGACCGGACTCATGCATGAGTCCGGTTGGCACGTCCGGTCGGCCCGCAGGAATTGCATGTTCCTCCCCAACGGCTCCATTTCGTGGTGGAGCCTATTTATACCCCTTTGGCCGGCCATTGCTCTCTCTCTTGGTCATTTGAATCACTCCTAACATCCTAGAGCTGAGCAACAACCCTCCCTCTCTCTCATTCTTGCTTGTGAGCTTCATTCTTGAGAGAAGAGGTGATCCAAGTGCATTTGCATCGAGTTCTTGCATCTAGAGGCACTTGGGGATCGTTGTGAGCCGGTTGGTTTCTTGTTTCTCTTGGAGACACCGCTCCTAGCCGGCTTGGTGAATTGGTGGAGGCGTTGGCAAGAGTTGGTGATTGTTCTTGGCCACCTCCGGGCGAAATTGTGAGAGGATCACGCACTCCTCGTCGGGAAGACAAAGTGCAAGGAATACATTGCTCGTGTCTTGGGTACCTCACTTGTGAGTGGTGTGTTGAGGCTAGCAAGGGCACCGCCTAGCTCAAACATCATCCTTGTGTTGGTCGGCACAACCGGAGAGTAACTTGTCGGTGTACAAGCGAACTCCGGGTCAACACATCGACGTGTTCATTGTCTTGGTGATTGGCTCTTCATCTTGTGTTGATTGGTTGTCAATCTTCTTCCCGGTGATTGGTGCATTGCCTCTACGTGGTGGTATATCGCTCTTACTATTGTATTTACCTTCCTAGTTTACTTTGAGTAGAGAGCTAGCTTTGCTTTGTGTAGTTGTTCTTGCTAGCATAAGGATCATATTAGGATTGTTCACTAGATAGAGTAGTGACATAAACTTTGAGTGATTTAGAGATCATAGCATATTTAGTCTTGTCACTAGAAGGCTTGCAAGATCACTAGAGCTAGCGCAAACCGCACATTTGCCATTTGTCATACTAATCGGTTTGTTTAGTTGAGTTTGTAGAAAATTTTATAGGCTATTCACCCCCCTAGCCAGCCATCTAGGACCTTACGGCCGAGCTCCATGGCTAGCGCGGGCCGCCTCATGGTCGTCACCGCGTCCGCGTCCGCCTCGGCTCGGGTAGGCCTTGCGATCTCGGCTCACCGTGCCCGCGGAGCGGGAGCGCCGGCGGAGGCCTCGCCGCCCCCCCCATCTCCGGCCGGTGGCCTCCACTACGTCGGCTCCCTCCCCATCACCGATCGCATGCTCGGGCCGCGGTGGCGTCCGCGCCAGCCAGCAAGCGGTCGGTGGTGGTCACGAGCTCGCCTCGCCGTCGTCGTCCCATCATCACCATTGTCCTCATCGCGGCGAAGATGGTGGAGCCGCGTCCGCACCGGCGGCGCGAGCTACGCCACGCCCACGCTCCGCAAGCCGCGCCTACACCGGCGGCGTGAGCCACGCCCAACCCCCGCCTCGCCTCGTGCGGGCCCACCATGCCGTCGGCGCCGGGGATTTGGGGGTTGAGAGAGAAGCCGCAGGGGTGTATTTAGTTTCTATCCACCAACCCAAAAAGTGCTACGCTTTTTCTATCACATCGAATTTTTAACGCATGCATGAATCATTAAATGTAGATAAATAAAAAAACTAATTACACGTTTAATTGAAAAATACGAGATAAATCTTTTAAGCCTAGTTAATCAATTGTGGGTTAATAATTACCAAATACAAATGAAAAGTGCTACAAAGCCCGACCCAAAATATTTCACCAACTAAACACCCTTATGTGCCGTACCTCTCTCCTCCGATGCAAAATGCGGCGTTCGTTTGCCTCCTTTGTTGGAGGGCGTTTTATTTACA